>JAASFQ010000627.1:0-17603 GCA_023333845.1 Globisporangium polare | reverse complement strand
CTCGGCGTTCGCGCGCGCTGCGTCGATCTTCACTTTTCGCACCTTGATCGTGCTACTGTGCGCTGGCTGGTCTCCTTTTTCCTTCTTCTCGTCACCACCACCGACTGCTGATTCCGCGCCATTCGCCTTCTTCTTGGTCTTGTGACTGGTCTCTTCGTTATGCCTATGCTTCTTCTTCTGCTTCTGTTTCTTCTTGTCCACGACGGCTCGGCGGTTTACGACGCACGCCTGCAGCTGCGCCCAGACGTCCGGTAGCGTGCACTCCTCGTGACGCAGCCGCACGGACGCTGGCAGCGGCGGCGCGCTCGTAGTCTTGAGCTTGCTCAGCAGGTGGTCCATGGAGATGCCGAGCGTCGCGTACACGTCCTGCTGCTTGCGGTGCATCGCGACCTCCTTGTCGTCCATGACTGGTCGGGTGCTTCGTGTCGTGGGGCTCGCTGGTTCGTGTTCACGGTATGGATCCGCAGACACACGCAGAGACGTTGCGGCGAGCGAGCGGCTTTACCAGCAGCGTCCGCTCTGTTGCATTTGCTCCGCTTTTTTTGCTTTTTTTCAAACGCTTCCTGCGGAGGGTGACGGATTAAGTACGATTTGGGTAAGCACGGAATGATAGCTCACTTGGACATGAGCATACAAACCCGACGCTTACTATGCATTTTGCTGCTGCGAAAAGGATTCCACACACAGCTCGGTGTTTGTGTGCTCGTGTGCAGGACGTTTTGGAAAAATGGATTGCTCGAGTTCCCATTTGGGAGGCGGAACTTTTGACTCGCGCTTTCTCTGTTAAAGCGGGCTTTGTCGTTTGAAGCACGTGTCGTGCCATGCAACGGTGAAGCCATCATGAGTGCGAGCAACGAAGCTGCAGCGTGGATGAGGAAAACGACAGCCGTCACAGTTGTATTCGCATACTGCTCGGTTCATACAGTCACGCGCTTTCAGATTCACACAAAAAACAAGCGCATGCAAAATCTCACTGCCGCTATCCGATATCGCGAACAAATGCCCTCTCGTCGCTCGATAGCACCCTGCGAAGAGAGAGAGAAGGCGACTCCATACGATTGACGCACTTACGCCTTGCCCGTGTGGATGCTGCAGATGAGCCCGGCCTCGTTAAACAGAAAGGTGGACTTGACGGAGATCGGGATGTAGAAGATCTTGACGACGCCGCGCACGACCACGTGCTGCTCGTCGCCGTCGTCCTCGATGGCTGGCGGCTGCCACGTGCCCTCGATCTTGATCTTCTCGAGGTACTCGGCGAACTCCTTCTTGCCCTTGTAGCTGCCGTCGCGCTGGCTGAAGAACTCGATGTCGTCGCTCACGAGCTCGAGCGTCTCCGGGATGTTCTTCACGAGGCGCAGCGCCACGTACTTCTTCACATGCTCCACGTGCGTGTTCGTCACGACGCCCATCGCTTATGCTTTAGTTGGATGGAGAGGAGGTGGTGGCTTGCGCGGCGAGCGGCGGATCTGGTTGTGAGCTCTGGCAACGCGGGAGGCCGCGCTCCCTTCGCTCGCCGCCGCCGTGCTTGCTCTTGCCTCGGTCGGCGGTGGCCGCAGCGTTTCCCGTTCGTTCGGCGAGAGTGGGACCCCGAATACGGATGAGCTGCGACTGCCGCTGTACACAGTGTTCGGCATTTGCGTAAACCCAAGAAACTGCGTTTCCCGCTGGTGAATGCGGCCAATGCAAACACGGCCTCGAGCCCACCACTTGGAGCTCATCGCACTTCGACTTCGAATGAAAATGCTGGCGGGAGAAGCAAGCAAAGCGATGGCGACGCTCCCAAGAGCCTGCCACGCGTCCGCTCGAGCCGCCAAGGCACTTGCCATCGTCGTCGTCGGTGATAGCGCCATCAGCGGTTGTGGGCTTCCACCAGGTGGCGTCAACAAAGAGATCGCCATCTGACTGACGGTCAGCGCAGCCTGAAGCGCGTAAGTGAAGCCAACTGGTCGGAGCGAAGCCTTCCCGCCAACGCATCCGTTGTGGATGGACCCCTGCGAGCGGTCGTCGGCCTCTCTACCGCGCTTTAAACGAAACAAGCCATCACGTCGGAAGAGCTATGCGCTCTATGCAAATCGCTCCTCGTCACGCTCTCGCAGGTTGGAGGTCTCGTCCAGATCTCTTGGGGGGATCTCCCGAGGCAGAGAGTTCTTCCCGTCATGGGCTCGCTCCGCCATCGAAGAGCTCAATGGCTTTGGGCGCCGAAGAACCCCTTGCTCGAATCTCACTTGCCAATTCGCCAGCCAGCCTCCAAGACCATCGAACCAGCCCAAGCACAGATAGAGCAGCTCAGCTCAGACAACAAGCGCAATGGACCTCCTCGAGAAGCTCGTGCCGGACAACGCGCCCAAGTCGGCGGCGCCGCCACTGTCCCACAACGACTTCGACTACATTCGGTACGTCCCCATCATCCTCGTCATCTTCTCTATGAGCGTGTATTCTTGTATTGTATGGACAGCTCCGGTGCTAATCGTTCTCTCTTGCGACTGACAGATCGTTCAACTGCATGACCGAGCGACGCCTGCTGCGCAAGCTCAAGGGGACGTACTCAAAGGTGAGTGGCCTCCATTAGCATCCGTGGATTGTGCATGTGTGGGTTTCTTTCCCCAGCGTTAGCTCACGCGTTGGCTTTGGACTATCCATCTGCTGGACTAGTACTCGTACGTCATGCGCTGGCTGTCGCGCATGATCTGGGTCTACGTGCTCTTCGTGCTCATCGTCTCGAGCGCCGTGGGCGCCGAGAAGACGGAGCTCTCGGTCAACAGCGTCGCGCTCATCAGCTGCCTCTTCTACATCGCGCTCTACGTGGCACAACAGGTATGTTGACTGATGTTATCACCCGCAGCCTGTGCACGAAACCTCAGTCTGACATCTTTGTATTGTATGATCTTTAGCTGGCCGGCCGCCTGCTGCTCATCATGATCTACTGCATGGTCATCGCGCACGCGACGTTCTACGCCGTGGCGGACGACTTTGGGCTCTTCGCGATCGCCTCGTCCTCCGATTCCGCCGAGCAGGTCTCCAAGCGCGAGTCGCACAAGACCTCGCGCACTATTGTGCTTGGTGTTCTCTTCGCGGTCGAGTTTGCCATTGTCACTGGGTACCTCACCATGTACAAGCTCTACCCGCTCTCGATCCGCCGCGGCTGGCTCAACACGGAGTGGTGGTTCGGCATCCAGCGCGGCAGACGCACCAACACACTGACCTACATGTCCTACGTGCGAAGACTCAACAACAAGCGCTCGTACATCGAGTACATCGGTGGACTGGACAAGGACAACCGGCCGCACGGCTTTGGGCTCTGGAAGGACAGCGCGTACCACGGCGAGAACCTCAGTGGGCTCTGGGAACACGGCATCCCTATCGGCCCCTTCACCAGTCGTGAACAGGGCAGTGGGTACACGACGGAGAAGCTCCGAGTCGCCTACGCGTCGGTGCGAGGCGAAAAGGGTACTGACGAGACCGACATCTTCCCGTCTTGGAAACCCATGGTCTGGGGCGTCGCGAACGTCGAGTGCTCGGTCGCTGGTGGCTTTTTCAGCTTCCTGCCGTCCGTTGAGCACTTCTTCAGCGACGACAACACGCACCACCGCCGTCCGCAGAACGCCGCCGAGTGCATTCCGACACTGAGGACACCGCTCGACTACGTCGCGTACCATGACGTCGAAGGCCACGAGCGACTGAGTGGCGACCGCAACAAGTGCCAGCACTTTCGCGAGAGCCTGGAGCCCGTGGCGCTGTCGCCGCACGACGCCCATGCCGAGCCAAAGGAGGCGCTCGTGTACATCCACGGGATCAACACATCGCTCGACTTTGCGCTCAGCAGCATCGCGCAGATCATGTCGTTGGGGGATTTTCCCGCGCGCATCCACCCATTTGTGTTCGGTTGGCCCAGCGGCTCGGTGCCGATCTACTTTTCCCAGTCGCTCAAGGCCGCGGGCGACACGCAGAGCATCACCGGCCTGCGCGACTTCCTCGCGAGCATCGTCGCGGCCGGATACACGAAAGTGAACATCGTCACGCACTCCATGGGCACGAGATGCCTGTTCAACTGCTTCGCCGGCAACTACCTGCGCGACTTGTTCCACGTAAGTATCTCGATATGTTGATGTATCAAGAGGCCCAGCGTGTCAGTGGCTAACGCTAAGCTTGTGTGTGCTATCTCTATGCAATTGTAATACAGACCGCGTCCGACTCGGTGCCTGGCAGCAAGCCTGCGAAGATTGTGAGCTTCACGTTCTGCAGTCCCGAGTACCCACTGACGCGATTCGTCGCTGCGGGTGGCATGTTTGACGTCATTCGCCAGTACTGCGAGCTCATCACGCTGTACGGAGACACCGAGGTGAGTGTTTGATCAAGCTGAGGGTGTCTTTACTCCGTCCGTCATCCGGTCATCTAACAGCCACCTATTTTGCCTTCGATACAGGACGAAGCGCTGCTGGGCTCCGAGTTCTTCCTCTCGCAGAACTTGCTGCGAGGCAGAGAGCCGTCGCTCGGTCGCAGTATCGGCAAGCACGTGCGCGACCCGTCCTTCCCCGTGCCCTGCGAGTGCGTCTACATGTCCTCGGGCAAGTTCGACGCCTCTCAGGACAGCAAGGACCTGAGCTACGCCAAGGTGAACCAGCTCGCAGGCATCCCGAACGTCGCAGGCTATGCGATCGGGGGCACGACCGTGTCATCGCAGCAGGGCTCGCAGCAGCCAGTCGAAGAGCCACAGCCAACCGATCCGAACTCGGTCGCGATCTCAGTGCTGCCAGTATCGGATGGACACTCCAATGGGTTCTCGTCACCGCCGCCGTCGCACTCGTCCTATGGCTCCGTGCCGCTCAGCTACACGCTCAACATGAACAGCATCTGCGTGCAGAGCACGGGCTCGGACGTCGACGGCCCGGCGAAGATGAAGGTGTACCTGGACATGGACGTGATCGACACGTCGTTTGTGGACGTGAACACGGGCATGCGCCACAGCTACTACCGCCTCAACTCCAACATCATCGACGACATCCGCGAGATCGTGCTGCACAGGCGCCGCGCGCGCGCTCGCCCGGGGCTCATGAAGCAGAAGGGCAACGTCTTCATCTTCCTGGCCGCGCCGTCGAACGTCGGATGAGCTTGAAGCTGCAGTCCTTGCTGGTAACAAAGCAAACAAAATCAAGACGATTTATGATTCTGGATCGTATTTTGTGCGACGATTCCGATTTCTGCGAGCCAGCTTTTGCTGTGAAAGTCTGTCGCACATTCCGCCCTTTCGAGGGTTTTTTCTCCCGCCGAGTCACTTTTATGAACACGCGCCGCCCTTCTCTCACCCCTTCTGCGTGCGCCTCCGCCGCGCGGTGGCTGCGGCGCACGCCTGTGGACACTGCCGAACTGCCGAGCTCGATGCGCGTGCAGGACGACGCGTCTTCGCCGCGGCGGCTCCTGGAGCTGCACGCTGTGGACCTGAGCGACGACGACTCGAGTGTGTCATCCTACCCGACGTCTCCATCCAGTGCGACCACGGTCAGCAGCAGGAGCAGCAGCAGAAGCGCCCCCGAGAGCAAGGGCGGCGCTGCAAGTGTGCGCAAAAAGCGGAAGCCCGCGAAGGAGCTGGAGCTCGGCGTCCAGGAAGAGCCCCAGCAGCAGCAGCAGCAGACGGCGCAGCACCTCACGTCGTGCGTATGCTCATTGCTATGCCTAGTGCCCTGTGTGTCTACTTGTTATGAACTCTTGGGGACGAATGACAACAGGGACCTGCGCACGTTTGCGAACACGATCATCGCGTTCCTCGGCTCGGGCGTGCTCGGCCTGCCGTTCGCGTTCAAGAAATGCGGTATCCTGGTACGTGATATGCACTGATGGTCGGGCCTCAGTAGGCTGCTTGCAATAGCAGCAATGTGCGCTTGTTGTCTGACGATTGTGCGCCTTGATGCCCAGCAGCTCGGGCTCGGGACGCTGGTTGCCGTCGCGGCCATCAGCACGTACGCGATGCTGCTGGTGGTGCAGTGCAAGTACAAGCTCAAGCAGCAGAGGCGCCACGTGACCACGTACGGAGAGATCGGCGAAATCGCCATGGGCCGCGTGGGCAAGGCGCTCGTCAACAGCTCGCTGGTCATCTCGCAGTCGGGCTTCTGCGTTGCCTGTGCGTAATACTCTCGTCTTTATATGCATAGCTCTGGATGAAGTCCTAATCTGTTGCTCTGTGTGGCTGTGAGCAGACCTGATCTTCATTGCGTCGAACGCGCACACATTCCTCGACGTGCCACGAGAACTGGTCGTGTGCGTGTGTGTGCCGCCGCTGATCGCCTTCTCGCTGCTCAAGCACATGCGTGAGCTCGCGTACGTTGCGCTACTGGCGGACTGCATGAACTTTCTGGGGCTCGCGGTTGTGCTCTCGACAGATCTGAGTTATATGGCGCTCGACTACGACGAGATCGAGGTGGTCGGCGTGCTCTCGGCCGTCCCATTCTTCTTTGGCGTCGCGAGCTACTGCTTTGAAGGCGTCGGTATGGTGCTCCCTCTAGAGAACTCGATGCAGCACAAAGGCAACTTCACGCCGATCCTGGTCTCGACGGTCGTGATCATTACGGCGATCTACGCGACCTTCGGCATCTGCGGGTACCTGGCGTTCGGCGACGCGACGCAGGACGTGATCACGCTCAATATCGAAGGCAGCAGCGGCATGGCGACGCTCGTCAAGCTCTTCCTGTGCGCGGGGCTCTTCTTCACGTACCCCGTGATGCTCTTCCCGGTTTTTGAGGTGCTGCAGCCGCTGCTTGATGGCGCCAGGGAGACCGCTGCAGCAGACAAGTCTGATGACGACGAGCCGGAGCAAGCAAGCGACGTCGTCGCCCCGAGCGAGACCAAGTCGTCGCTCATGCGCGCGTGCGTGGTGCTCGCGACAGCGCTCATCGCGGCCGGCGTGCCAAGTAAGTTCGACCTGAGCTCTTCTGCGCATATATCTCAATGTGCATGGTTTGATCTGACTTTGTGACCTGGGATTGCTACTATGCAGACTTTGGCAGGTTCATCTCGTTCATCGGCTCGACCTGCTGCGCGTTGCTCGGGTTCGTGCTGCCGACGCTCTTTTACGTGCGCATCTTCGAGGCCGACGGCCGCTCGCCCGTGCCTTGGTTCAAGAAAGCGGTGCTCTATGCGATCATGTTGGTTGGGCTCGCAGCGTTTGGTGCCGGGGTCTACGACGTGCTCGCGAGTGCATTCTAGAGATGAGTGAGTGGAGACTTGTGCGGATGTTGTGGAGGCCATGGATAGAGATTAGATGTGAGTGAGTCGTGTGCATGAGGAGAGAGACCAGTGAATAGAGAACAACAGCTTCCGATCTGCGAGTTGTGTTTCAGTGCAAAACAGGAAAGCAGTATGAGCGCTGCGGAGATACAGATGGAGATCAGCACGAGCGTGCTCAATACCGTCCGGACACGGCGAATGAGGCCAATTGTTTCTAGAGGAGAAAGGCTATCGTCGAGTTCGTCGTGGCTGCTCGGAAAGAAGATTCAAGTGTGGCGTTGGAGATTGTGGAGACTGAAAAGGTCGCGAGAAGCTTGGACATGCTGTCGAAGCACATCAGCGGACAGAAATCAAAACGGCGACGCTTTCTTCTTCACCATTGTTGCAAATGCCGCGGGACTGGGATGTCACTTTTCCGCATGTCACTCAAAGTGACTCCATTCGGTTTAGCTGTCATTAAAGCGAGGATTAGGTGCGAATCCCGTGTTCAGCGTCTTCGTTCCCACCCTCTCCACGCACGTTGCGCAAGTGGGAGAAGGCGACCGCAACTCAGGAAGCCAAAGCCACGCAGAGAGAGAGCCACACGAGCCAAGCTAAGCGCCATGGGCATCCCCAAAAGCGACGCGCTTGACCAGCAGCAGCAAGTGGAGGAGCACACGCCATTGCTGCTGCTGGTGGCGTCTCCGCCCACGCACGCGATCGCAGTGAATGGCGACGCTTCTGCCAACAAACGTCTCGTCCCTGTTGTGAATGACGAGCTCGACGCGGAGCACCTCGCCTCGTACGTTGCATAATATGCGCTTGTCTTCTCACTTCGTGATAATATGTAGCTGGTCAGATGCGATATGTTAACTGTGCTTGTGTCTCTGTGTGTGTGCAGTGACGGCAAGACGTTCGCGAGCGCGATCATCTCGTTCCTGGGCTCGGGTGTGCTCGGCTTCCCGTTCGCGTTCAAGCAGACGGGCATTCTCGTACGCGCTCACCTTCTGTGCGATTCCCTCATGGTCACCATAAGCTCACTGTGTATGTATGCGGCTGTGTGCGTGTATTATCAGCTGGGCCTGCTGCTGCTGCTGCTCGTGGGCGCCGTGAGCACGTTCTGTATGCTGCTTGTGGTCGAGTGCAAGTATAGACTCCGGCAGCGCGGCGTGCACGTGACCACGTACGGCGAGATCGGCCACGCGGCCCTGGGCAAAACGGGCCAAGTCCTCGTGAACGTCGCGCTTGTGGTCGCGCAGACGGGCTTTGGCGTCGCCTGTGAGTTTTTTTATCATCCATCCATTCATTATCAGTAGGTCACAATCCCGACTAACCCCAGCGTCTTGTGTTTCCAATAGACCTGATCTTCATCGCCACGAACGCGCACACGTACTTGAGCGTGTCCAAGGAGGCCGTGGTGCTCTCTTGTCTGCCCTTTCTCGTGGGATTCTCGCTGCTCAAGCACCTCAAGCAGCTCGCGTGGGTGGCGCTCGCGGCCGACGTCATGAACTTCTCGGGCCTCGCGATCGTCTACATGACCGACTTCTCGCTCATTGACCTCTCCTCTTCGCTATCATCCTCACCTCAGCTCAACTGGCTCGGCGTGGCGTCCAGCATCCCGTTCTTCTTTGGCATCGCGAGCTACTGCTTCTCGGGCATCGGCATGGTGCTCCCACTGGAAAAGGCCATGCGCACCAAGCGCCACTTCCCGCGCATCCTCACGCTCACGGTCGCGCTCATTGGGACGATCTACGCGACCTTCGGCATCTCCGGGTACCTAGCCTTTGGTGAGGCCACAGAGGACGTCGTGACGCTCAACATCCAGGGCCACGGCGGGCTCGCCACGACCGTCAAGCTCTTCCTGTGCGCCGGGCTCTTCTTCGCGTATCCGCTCATGCTCTTTCCCGTCTTTGAAGTGCTCCAGCCGGCGGTGCTCAAGGCTGTGGGGTCCAAGCAGCACGCCGAGGTACGCTGGTCTTTTGTGCGTCTGTATGAGTGCAATAGTGACTGATATGACTCTGTCTTTGGCTTAAATGATTAGGCAAAGCGCGTCGTGTTCCGCGCCGCGTTCGTGCTCCTGACCGCAATCGTCGCCGCTGGCGTCCCCAGTACGTTTCTTTATCCTGAGTGTCTTGATATGGAGCTCTCGTGACTGACCCAGCCCTGTGAATTAACAATGTGCAATGGCACAGACTTTGGGCTCTTCATCTCGTTCCTGGGCTCCACGTGCTGCTCGCTGCTCGGGTTCGTGCTGCCCGTGGTGTTCTACCTCCGGATCTTCACGCCCTCAGCCACCAGCAGCAGCAATACCTTCGCCGATCTGGACAAGTCTGGGAACGCAACGCACGACCGCAAGCTGCTGCTGGCGATCATGGCGCTCGGCGTCTTCGCCGTCGCCACGGGCTTCTACACCGCGGCTCAGAGCTTCTTCTAGAGCTCAGCAAGCTTCATGTGAGTATGTGTACTATGCGTGGATGGATGGTAAGGCAATAAACAATGTTGTATAGATTCTATGTGGGCTGCCCGACTAGGCTAGACTGACCGTTGTTTGATCTAGTGGTCCGCGTTCTCAGCTGCTGCGGCCGCAGCGAGGCGACGCACGCCGGCGCCCGTCATGCGGTCGCGCGTGGCGGTATCCACCTCCATGTACTTGAGGAACTGGATGCTGAACGAACCCTCGCCCTGGGTCTTAGAGCGCAGCAGCGTCGCGTAGCCGACCATGTGCACGAGCGGCACATGCGCGTGGACGATCGAGCGGCCCTGGCGCCCGCTGCCGTCCGTGGACGCGGCGCCCACCTCCTGGATGTGTGCGCGGCGCTGGGACGTCAGGTCCGAGAGCACGTCACCCACCGTGCGGTCCGGAGTCTGCACCTCGAGCTTCATGAGCGGCTCCAAGATCGCCGGCGAGGCCTCGCGCAGCCCCTGCTTGAGCGCCAGCACAGCGGCCACGCGGAACGCGTTGGCGTTCGAGTCCGTGTCCCAGTGGCAGTCGTTCTCGTCGATGACAACCTTCACGTAAGCCACACGACTGGACGAGAGCACGCCGCGACTCAGACTGGCGCGGACGCCCTCCTCAATGGCCAGCGCAAACGCGTGTGGCATCTTCTTTGCGCCCAGGTGCCTCCACTCGACCACGTTGTTGTTGACCTCGCTCTGAGCGTCGTCACCTTCACTCGCTGGTGGTGCACCGCCCTCAGAGACGTCGATGAGCGGCTCAAGACGCAATGTGAGCTGCGCAAACTGGCGGTCCGTGCCCAGCATCGTGTCGTGAGTGTACGGCACTTCTGTGGCCTGGGCGATAGACTCCAGGTACGCGACGCGCATGGCACCGATCGTCGGGTTGAGCTTGTACTCGGTGCGTAGGCGCTCCTGGAGAATCTCCAAGTGGAGCTCGCCCATGCCCGACATGAGCGTCTGGCCCGTCTCGTCATCCACGCTCACGACGAAGCTCGGGTCTTCACGCTGCAGGTGGGTCAAGGCGTCATCCAAGTCCTTCTGTTTGGCGCTTGACTCGGCCTCGATCGAGCACGTGAACACGGGCTTGGGGACCTGCACACCTGGGAGCACGACGTACTCGTGACCATTGTGGTCCTTGGCCGCGACGATCGTGTCCCCTGTGTACGTGTTCTTGAGCCCGACGGCCGCGCCAATGTTGCCCGCCGAGATGAGCTCGACCTCGTCCGAGTCGTCGGCTGCCACGAGCATGAGCCGCGTGATGCGCTCCTTCGCCTGCCGCGTCGTGTTGAAGAGCTGCGACTTGGCGTGCAGCACGCCCGAGTACACGCGGAAGAACACCACGAGCCCCCGTTGTCGGTCGTGCTTCACCTTGAACGCCAGTGCCGTGAGAGGCTCCTGTGGAGAAGCGTGGCGTGGCACGAACTTTGAGGTTGACGGCTTCCCCTTGGTTTGCTTGATCACCTGTGCGTCAAAGGGCGAGAGGTCCAGTGGGGACGGCAGGTAGTCCACGATGGCGTCCAGCAGCGTCTGCACGCCCTTGTTCTTGAGCGCACTGCCACACAAAGTGATGATCGCCGACGACGCCGTGTCACGACGCACCGCGATCCTTCGCAGAGCCTTACGCAGCGTGTCGTTGTCGATCTCTTCTTCCATCAGGAAGAGCTCAGCGAGCTCGTCGTCAAAGTCCGAGGCTCGCTCCACGAGCTGCTGACGCGCCGCCATGGCTTGTTCATAGAGCTCGGCCATCTTCCCGCCGGCCGTGGCGACAATAGGGAGCACGCGCATGTCTTTGCCGTCGCGGTCGGTCCATTTCACGAGCTGCATGTTCACCAAGTCGATCACGCCTTCAAAGTCAGCCTCTTCGCCCAGCGGCAGCTGGATACGCAGCGTTCTGACGTTGAAACGCATCTCAAGCGACTCACACGCGCGTGTGAAGGATGCCCCCTCACGGTCGAGCTTGTTGACAAACACGATGCGCGGCACGCGGTAGCGGTCCGCCTGCTCCCAGACGGTCTCGGTCTGCGCCTCGACGCCCGCGACGCCGTCGAGCACGGCCACAGCGCCGTCCAGCACGCGCACAGAGCGCTCGACCTCGACCGTGAAGTCGACGTGGCCCGGCGTGTCGACGAGGTTGATCGCGTGGTCATTCCAGTCGAAGGAGATGGCGGCCGAGCCGATCGTGATGCCGCGCTCGCGCTCCTGCGGCATGAAGTCCATGGTCGCGTCGCCGTCGTGCACCTCGCCCATGCGCGCGATCGCGCCCGAATAAAACAGCATGCGCTCCGTCGTCGTCGTCTTGCCGGCGTCGATGTGCGCCAGGATGCCGATGTTGCGGATGCGCCGCAGCGCCTGCGCCTCGGCGTCCGTCATCTTCGGAGCGTCACCACCAGTATCAGCACTGCCACTTGAGGCAGCAGCTGCGAACCAGCGGTGGCGCGTGACGGCAGCGGACGACGGGCGCGAGAGACGCCCCGCGGCGGCGTGGCGTGTGAGACGCAGCATCTCGATTCGTTTTGGGCTTGCTTGATGTGGCTGGAGTTTGTTGATGGCCAAGAGATCGGTATCGGTTTGGAGAGGGAAATGGTTTACACACAAGTTCCGAGCCAAGAGGAATCGCATCGGTTTGGAGAGGGAAATGGTTTTCGATGGGAGGACCTGAACCTGAGCCTGGGTCTGACCTGACCTACCTGACGCCATGACAAGAGAAACCCGGGTCGCCCCTCAGGGTCTGTAATAGACCAGTAAGTGGTGGAGAAACGAGGCTGATGGCTGGACAGACGAGCCTGACGAAGCCCCAGCTCGACTCGTATGTGATCCCGGACCTCAGTTCTCAATTTGTCTTCCAGCGCAAACACCAACGCCAGCCTTCAACCTCGATCCTCAGCCTCTAGTCTCAGTCTTCGTCAGCCAGCGACACTCGCATTGTACAATTCGCCTCACCCCACTCGACACCAGCAGCAGCCATGAACTTCAACCTCATCCTCAGTCTCACCGTGTTGGCCGTGGCTCTTCGCGGAGCACCTGTTACGGGTCAGAACGGAGCTAGAACCGCTCGTCGCAACGGCCGCTTTGAGCAGTTTGGTAACGGTGGTGGCAACGGCCAGGGCAATGGTGCTTTCGGCAGCCAGGCCGGTCTCGGAGGCACTCAAGGTGCTTTCGGAGGACAAAGCAGAGCTTTCGGTGGCAACAGCGGAGGTTTTGGCGGTGCTCAAAGTGCACTCAGTAACCAGGGCGGCTTCGGCGGTCAAGGAGGCGGCATCGGCGGCCAGGGTAACTTTGGCGGCTTTGGAGGTCAGCGCCGAATCGGTGGTGGTGCTGACGCCAACGGCCAATTCGGAGGAAACAACGGCGCGGTCACGAACGGCTTCTTCAACCAAGGCAACGGCGGCACTGCTGTAAACGGCGGACTTGGAGCTACCGGCGCTACGGACGGAGTCGGAGCTACTGGAGCGACTGGTGGACTTGGCGCCACCGGAGCCACCGGAGGTCAGCAGACTGGCCCGATGCCAACTCCAGCACCGACACGTCCTGGACAGCGTGCTACTCCAGCTCAAGCGACCGGCATCACTGGTGCTCAAAACGGCGGTGCTACTGGACTTGGCGGACAAGCAGCGAACGGTGCCGGAGTCAGTGGTCTGCAGGGCGGAGCTGGCGCCTTCGGCGGCAACGATGCTGGTGGTTTCAATGGTGGCAACGGATTCCAGAACGGCGGTGGTGCTGGTGGATTCGGTGGCGGTGCTGGCAACGGCGCTTTCGGTGGCAACGGCTTCAATGGCCAAGGCAACCGCCAGGGAGGCTCTGGAGCTCAAGGCATCGGATTCGGCGGTCAGAACAACGGGGTGGGAGGCTTTGGAGGTGGTCAGGGAGCTCAGAGTGGCGGTAGCTTCAGTGGTCAAGGCCAAGGACAGGGCCAGTTTGGCGGCGGCCGGGGACAGGGAGGGCAGTTTGGCGGTGGCAACCGCCGTCGCGCGTAGAGTGAGTAGCTTGGTAGCTGAGAGAGCGAGTGGTGTACACGTAGTAGCAGTTTGAAAGAGCATTGGACGTACTGAAACGATTTATGAAGTCAAACATTTGGCGGAGTAGTTTAACAGTCTCGGGGCTTTGGAAACCCCAGCGCTTGAAAAAGAAGTTGGAGCCAAGCTCATTGTGGTCCCACGAACACGCGTCCTTGTACTCCTCCCAGTGCTGGTTTCGCATGGCACGAGCAGTGGGAGCTGGACGAGGGTCGAGGAGAGCATAGTCGTCGTTGGTTACGGATGGGGCGGCAATTTAGTAGACGGCGATGCGGAGTGGACTGGAGAGTTTGGAGTGGATGGCGGCCTGACTTGTGGGCTGGAGCGCGAAATGACAAGTGAACGGCTAATACGCGTTGCTATCAAGACGATCTTGCACATGCGCGAGCGGAGACGCACCAAGCGTTGATCTCCTGAGCTCCTTCATACATTGCGACATCGCTGGGCACCATTACTCTCAGTGCCACTGAGATCGCGGCGGTGGCCACCCGACATCGCTCCCTCTTTATAAGCACCAGAGCTGAAGCTGCCGTTACAGTCACAACTCTTTACAAGGCACAAGTTGCAAGTCGCGAAACGCTGACTGGTTATTTGGAGGCATTCATGCAGCACGAAACGCTCGCTCAAAGCTTCTCGGGCTTGCCGATGCCAGAGAATGGCTCGGACTCCGGCTCAGCCTCATGCGCACTGCGATACGTGGTGCGTGAGCCGCTTCTGCTCTGCATGGCCCTCTTCAGCAATACGAACACGAGCAGCGCAGCGACCGCCGTCGCGACGTCGCGTGGCACCAAGTGGTCGACACCGACCGACGCCGCGAGCTTGACCGCGTTGCTCACGATCGCCCGCGCCTTCTCGTTGTTGAGGCGGCAGATGGTCTCCCAGCGCTGCAGGTTGCGCGCGTACGTGCTGTTCGGGTTCGCCATCGCGTCCAGGAGCATCGACACCTTGCGCGTCATCTCGTCACTCGCAACTGAATCCGAAGTGCCACCTGAACCGCTCGGGACTTCACAGCGTGCTGCTCTTTGCAGTACTGTGGCTGCTCTGGGCCGTACTGCTCTGGGGTGGCGCCAAGCTCAAGCTGCGCCGAGTGAAACTTGCGAGGAGCTCCGCCGTGATCGACAGTCCAGCGCCGCAACTTTAGACCAGAGTACAGTAGAGCCGTGCTTTGTGTTTCTATGAACTCCAGCGAGAAGCTTCGAGTCCTCGACAATACGGTCATCACATTGAAGTTGCTCTTCGTTCGTCCCCCGCGGATGATCCTATGGCAGACAGCTGGAACCACCTGGGAGATTGGAGCTCACCCTGCCGCCAGATCACGAGACCCGCCAAGGTTTTCAAAGAGTAGAACATGTATGCCTTGTTCTCACACGCGTTGGTGGCTCAAGAGGTGGTGCCGCCGCTTTTAAGGCTCCTCAGTCTGCAATTCGCGCTTAAACCCACAAGCGACTTCCAGTGTCGGCCCCAACCCACTCGTCCCTGTATCGACCATGTTGACCCCAACCGCCTTCCAGTTCCCACTACTCGCCATGCTCTGCTCGACGGCGCTCACGGTCGCCCTTGGTGAAAACAGCACGGACCTCACGATCACCACCAACTCCAGTGATACTAGTGGCATTGGCAGTGCCCTCGAGACGGCCGACGCCGCGCACGAGCGCTGGATCCCTCCGAACGCCAAGCAGCGCTGCTTGTTCATGACACCCGCGACTGGGACGAGTTCAAGCACGCATGCGCGTGGAACCGCAACGACCGCGGCTGGAACCTCTTCTTCATGCGCCACGACGGGTCCATCGTGATGGAGTGCTGGTGCGGCCAGGACATCGGCACGTACGACCCGTACGGTCTGCGCTGGCACTGGCTGCTCTCGGATGGCGACATCGAGTGCTGCAGGCCGCCTTCGAGTACCCGCTGAACCCGAACTGCGGCGACTACTTCCAGCGCGGCGTCAGGTACTCCGCTAACGGCAAGGACCCAGCCTGTGCCATGTTCTGAGAAGCCCCGTTCTCCTCTCTTATCCGGATCTCTTTAGTCCAGGTACTCCGTTCTATACTTTGGCCTGTAAGATTATGTACACACGAGGCCACCGGCGAAGTTTGTAACAGTTTGAACGCATGATATCTCTAAACTTGTTGCGTTTAGAGCATCCCCACCGCATCACTCTATTTAGGAGGATGACTCTCTCTCTCTCACACACCTCACTTCTCCACCTGGTGGAGCAATAGCTCGACCGGCAGCATACTCGAGTCGTTCGTGAGCACGACGTCAAAGTGCTGCAGGTACAGGTCTAGTTTCTCACTCACGCGGTCGTTCAGGAAGCCAATGCGCACGATCTCGTCTTCTTCGCAGTCGAGGCCGTCGGTCATTCGCGCGTCGCCCAGCGAGTCGCCCAGTAGCAGCACATTGCGGCGCTTCTCGCTCAGACATTGCTGCCAGAAGGGCGTGTCGAGCACCACGCTCGCGTTCTTGTTGAGGCTGTGGATGAGTTTGCCCTCAAAGCCCACAACTGTACCTGCGTTGTCGAACTGCATCATGTTGGAGATCACGTGGACGTTGGGCGGGACGGCACTTGCCGAGTTGAGTTTTCCCTCTGTTGGCGACGCGTACTCCTTGTCGAGCACGGCATGGATGACGTCGTAGAGCCCCGCGGAGAAGATGAGCGTGGGCACATTCTGCTGCGCCAAAACGGCGAAGATGTCGTGGAAACCCTCGCGGAAGGTGATGGTGTTCTCCGCCACGGCCTCGAGGATGTTGCGCTTCGTGAGCTTGTGCTGCACGATGCAGTCGTGCTCCTTGGTCCACCTAAGTGAGACCCAAGGTGAATGAATGAACGGCTAGCACAAGAGAGGCAGGGTAACAGCCATTTGCTATGCGAGGAGACGCACCACTCGACGATGAACGGCAGCTTCTCGGCGTGCGAGAGCGTCGGGGACTGCTCGATCGGGTAGTACTTGAGGAACATCTCGCGGTTCGCGGCTTTCACGGCTGGGTCGAGGCCATCGCTGAGCATCAGGATGCCGTGCGAGCTGTGGCCGTGCTCGCCTATTTACATGAACGATAGACATACAGTGAGCTCTCCATAGCGGCTCCCATGGATAGGTGTTATAAATGGACTGTAAGCGCACCGGATGGCTTGAAGAACGTCGTGAGCGTGAAGTCAAAGTCCGCGATCACGAGCAGCTTGTCCATGCCGTCGGTCGAGAACTTCTTCCACTTCTTCGCAAAGCCGTCTGCGCATAGTGGATCAACACCGTGACGCTGTTTTAGCCAGGCACGCTCATCAAAGACGCACAGGACGATCACGCACGAGTGGGAGAGACCATGAGCAGCTCAGTTCATTCATTCGTGTACCTGGATCGCGCACATACATCATCGAGCGTCCGAGCGGCTTGAGATCGCGGCGCTCCGCCTCCGTCTGAGCTGCTGGGCTCTGTACGTGGACAGCAGCAGCAAAGGCTCCAGCGCCAGCACCCAGAGCGAGTCCTGAGAGCGCACCAGCACCACGAGCGCCAGTGGAGCGCGCGAACGACGCCAAGCGACTCATCCTTTTCCTCTCGGACTGTTCTGTTGCGGGATTGCGAAAGTGATTGGCATGCGCGTTATTTTCAGCCAACCACACCACTTACAGTCTCTTTTAGACCAATTAAAACGCAAGTCGACAACGATTTTTCACGCATCAGATCTGAGTATGCTCGCCATTCGACAGGAAGCAAGCAAAGTGAAAGATCATCAAGCATGAGCAGCTTCTTCGCGCGTCTCGCCCGCCAGCGCCGCTATGCACTGCCCATGGGGATCACCGTGTGTGCCGGGGCGATCGCCACTGCTGCAGACCGTCCAGGCGCTACTACTGCTGCTGCAGAGGGGAAGCGATCATACAGCGGCGGTGCGCGTGGCGAGCCGCGATTGCTCATTGGCGACCCAGGTGTGTGTGTGTGTGTGTGT
>JAASFQ010000626.1:0-17618 GCA_023333845.1 Globisporangium polare | reverse complement strand
CCCCCCCCCCCCCCCCCCCCCCCCCCCCCCCCCCCCCCCCCCCCCCCCCCCCCCCCGCGGAGGCGACGCGGGCGCTTTGCTTCTCACTGGTGAGCGGGCGAGTGATCGCTGCCGGCACTTGTCGCGCCTGTTGCTCTTTGCTTTGAGGGGAAAAAGACTGTGGAAAGAAGCCAGCCCCCTTCAAATACAAGCCACTTCAAATACAAGCCCGCGGTCCAGCAATCGCACCGTTTGTCAATCTCCTAGTGAAAGCAAGTCATTCGACAAACAGCCCACTCCGGCTATACTGCGTTTGTCGTTTTCAAAGTCGCCGAGCCATTCCAATAGGCGCTGGGGGCAGTGCGTAACTTTCGATATACTGGCCAAGTCGCCCATTATATCCGACCAAATCCAGTCTGTAGACCGGTTTGTAATTCTCGAGAAGATCCTTTTCTGAATAGAAGACCCGAGGACGGAACATGTTCTGTCGCAGCGCAGATAAGTGCGAAGGCGTCATTTTCCAAGTGACTCGCACCATCCGACGGCCACGAAGAGCCATGCTCCTGGGACTGTGCCCACCTGTATGCAGGGCGTTCGAGATGCAGACTGACATTGACTTCTGTTAAGATCGGTCTATTTGGTGGACTCGCCCGGCTTGGGCACGGGCTTGATCTCAAAGTCGTCCAGCACGAGCTTCTTGGTCATGTTCTACAGTCGCAACATACACAAACGCGTCATGTACAAAACGACTCAATGGCGTTAGCTCACGCGTCCCCCATTCTTCAGCGAGCCATTGCCGCCAGTCTAATAAGCGCGTACCTTGTGCTCTTCCTCCAGATCGAACTCTCGCGTCGTGTGGCTCTTGATGATGTGGTCGCGCGCTTCGAACTTGCCGCCGACGAACTGCACGGAAGCCCCATTCAAACACACACACACAAAGCCATTCGATAGTAAGCAACAGGAGACGCATAGCCACACAGATATAACAGACACCGCAACACTAAATGCAAAGCACACCTGAGTGAGCGCCATGTAGCCGCCCGCGACGAAGAGCAGCAGCGGCAGCCCCACAGTCGCGAAGCGCTGGTCCGTCGACTGCTTCTTCTTCTTTTTCCGCGCGATCGTCCCGACGTTCGCCTTCGTGGACGCAGAAGCAGTCGCGCCGACAGTAGCACCAGTAGACGCAGCTGGAGTGCTGGCTGGCAGCGGCGCGGCGCTCGTAAAGCTGCGCGCGTTCAGGCGGCGCATCGCCATCGTCACGCTCTTCATTTTGGCAATTTGTGCTTTGTCTTTGTGGTGTCGCAAACGCCGAATACTCCGATTAGAAGCCCGTTATTGGCCATTTTTGCACTTTGCCACAAAAGCAAAACACGATAAAAAAACAGCAACGAGAGTGCGCGATGAAGATTGGCGTGCGGCAGTACGCGACGCTGTTCACGGCGGCTATGGGCTCGCTCTTCGCCGGCTCGAGCGCCATGCACGCGATCCTCAAGCCCGATCTGGTTCGTTTGCAAGAACTGTCGCGTTGCGCTCGTCCTGTGGCTGTGCATTGCGGCCGCTGGGCTCCGTATGTATGTGTGGACATGGATCGACTGATTGATTGACGAGCATGTGCTTCCTGTCATTTCATGGCTGTGTGTAGACGATCCCCGACTACACGCGCTACGAGGGTGACGACAAGAGTGATCGACGAGAATGAGCACACACACCTGCGGATAACGCCAACAGCGGAGGATGGGTGCGAGGCACGACACATGCGGATCATCAAGCAAGTAAATGAGCTCCTCAGGCATTCGGCAGCTCATTCGTGGTAGTTCATCTCTATGACGACACAGTTGATGAGGCTGAGATGTGAGTGCGTGAATAAATAGAAAAGGATGGTGTCTAGTTGTTCGCTTCGTCGCGCTGCTTCTGCTGCTCTCTGCGCAGCTTCTGCTGCAATCTTCTTGCCTGTCATCGTCAACCAATGTCCACATGCCAACCAGCCAGTCAGTCAGTCAGTGTCCAAGCAGAAGCCCCAACACCACGACACAGTTCACAACGAGACCACTCACCTTCTCCTGCTCGCGCAGCTCCGCCAGCCGCTGCTTGCGCCGCCGCAGGATCTCTTCCTGGCGCTTGCGCTCGACGACCTCGGGGAGCTTCTGGTAGTTGCGTCTGGTGCGCTCCTTCATCTCCTGCGCCGAGACCTGCGCGCGCTCGCCAACCGCAAGTCGGCCCAGCAGTCGCTGTTGCTCCTCTGTCAGGTTGGCGCCACTCTCGTCCTTCGTTGCTGCTTGCGCAGCTTCGCTCACCTGCTTTCGACTCAAGGTGACGTTTGACCTCCGAGTGTTCTCCTTGTCTTGCTGCTGCTGCTGGAGACTTTGAAGCTCTTGTCGCTTTTGCCTCTGCTGCTCGCGGTTTTCCTTGACGCGCTCACGGAATCTCGGATGGCGCTGGCGAAAGGCGTCAGCTAGTGATACTGCTCGTCCAGTGTCTTCTTCTTTCTGCTCCTCGCCTTCGTCTGACCCGACCGAGATGAACAGGCTCTCTCCTCCCTTGCGTCTCTCGCCTCTCGATGTCGCTGAAGCACTCGCTTCTGAGAAGAAGCTGTTGCCATCACGGGAATCGTCTTCATCATGGTGTCGCTTGTCTTCTTCAACCAGCTCTTCTTCCGATCGGTCTCTGTTTGTTTGCCCTATCGACGCAGCACTCGAGTGAGAAGAGCTCCTCGAACTTGAGCTGCTTCTCTGCGATCCTGAGGAAGCTTGCGGTCGAACCAGAGGCGGTGGCGGACGACTCATGTCCATGTTCCCAAACGGCGGTGGTGGCAAGGAGCCCATTTTCCCTTCCATCAAGCCGCGGCGGAACGCCTCGTACTGCATCTCGTCCTCCGAGTCGTCGGAGTCACCACTGCTCTGACGAGACGATGATGCTCGCTCCTGCCCACTCCCAACCATATCAGTAGCTCGATCAGAACTACGCTCTTCACCGCCCCTGTTGTCCTTGGGATCAATCGATTTCTGCCCTTGTTGGTCGCGTTCTTCCCTCTCGAAGCTGGCTTTTTCTTTGTGAATGTCACTGTACCGCGACGCAGACAACGACGACGAAGACCTCGCCCAGTTGATCGGCCGAGGTGGCGCACTCATATCTTCGTTGCCATAAATCATCGCCGGCAGCCGCAAGTGCAACGGCAGCGACTCGCCTACCGCGGCGGTCATGCTGGCGAGATAGTTGAACCGGGCGTCAGCCAAGCCGAGACTCGAGTCGGACGAAAATCTCGGAGCTCGGCGGTCGAGGTGGTCGCTCTCGACCTTCTCCTCGCTTTCCAGAGCTTCTCTTTCTGCATCGTCGTCACGCGCACTACGAGTGGTGCCAGTAGTGAGGTGCAGCAGCGCTGTGAAGCCGGCGCTCGAAACCCCCGACCCGCTGTCTGACAGCAACGAGTGCTGCTCCATCACCACGCCTGCCGCTCCCTGTTCGTCGATTGTCCACTGTTCGAAACGACGAAGCGGCGCCTCAGTCTCATCGTGTACGACGTCACGAGTGTCGGCATTCGGTGGCACCTGTGACGGCGCATGAGAAGACCTTCTAGAGTACAGCGAGTCGCCTAGCATCCTGCTGAGCGCAGGGTCGACCAGCTGGATATCGTACTGCTCGTGTATCTCATGGTTGCCCTCGCTGTTCATCTGCTCAATCGCCAGAATGCCTGGCGCGGAGAACATGGGGACGAGGTTGTGGATGAAGCTGTCGTCGCCATACCCAGCAGCGAGATGGTCGTGGAAGCTCTCGCTGATCGAGCTCATCGAGTCCGACAGCGGGAGCGAGTACTGAGCCACAGACGAGGACGCGCTGCTTCTTCCTGCAAAGTTCCGGAGGCGCTCGTGGATCTTCTGGATGTACAGACGTCCACGATCGCCCGCAGTGCCGCCGTCGGCGCTCCCCACGCTCACCGAGCCGTCAAAGCTCTCATCACTATCGCTCAGCAGCTGACGCCGTACAAACGAGTCAGAGAAGCCTGCTGCGGGCTCAATGGTGGGCTCATTGCTTCTGCGCACATCGTGAGTTTGGTGCAACGAAGAGCGACTGGATGCTGGTGAGTACAAGCTGGCGTGTTCCACCGCAGAATCGACGGTGGGATTCTTCTCTCTTGCAACAGCGAAGGCTTGATGAGAAGTAGAGCGACTGGACGCAGACGAGTGCTGGCTGGCGGCGCGGTCCACCACCGGTATACCTGGACGAGGCAGCCCAAGACTTGATCTCCTCACACTCGAGGCAAACGAGTCCCGCCCAGCAAAGTCCTCTACGTCACCATCATGCTCTTGATGAGGATGCAGATGAGCATTGCTTCCACTCGATCTTGACTCACTCGACGCTGAAGAGTGGAGGCTGGCGCGCTCGTCCTGGGCATATATCTGCTGTCGTAGCTCGCTCAGGCTGACTCCACCCAGTCTGGACACGACGGAGGAGGAACGCAGACTGGCACGGTCTTCTGGGATATCCAGTCGCTCGAGCTGCTGATCACTGATTCTCCTCGAGCTTCGTCTGCTCGATGCTGATGACTGTAGGCTGGTCTTTTCATCGTAAGCTCCGTCACGCTGCTGGAATTGATAGCCAATGCTCGTGTCACTGTGGCTGCTTGACACCGACGAGCGAACGCTAACGCAATTCCCTCGGGCCTCGCTTCGCTCTTGTAGCTCATCATCACCAAATCTTCCACTCTCATGACTACTCGATGACGACGAATAGAGACTGGCATGGTCGCCTTCAGCTTCTTTCTGCTGCAGCTGTTGCTGTTGTTGAAACTCGGTTTTGATCCCACTGTGACTGCTTGACACTGAAGACCGAGCACTGGCGGTGTGTTGGCTTTCTGCCCCGTATTGCTGAGGCAGATGGCGACTGATTCCATTCACTCTTGAGTCTGCTGCTGTAGACGCGTAGTGGTCGGTGCGCTCTCCTTGGGTGACGTGAGCTTCATGAGAAGCTTGACTGGATGCTGGCGAGTGCAACCTAACATCGTCTGCCACCGCAGCTAGTTCACGCGGCTGGAGACCAAGTCTTTTCTCACTGGACCCAGACACCCGTCCACGAACGGCATCTTCGCCCCCATCGCTGGAGTCAAGTAGGTGCCGGCCGATGACGCCAGCTTCGCCACCACCACTGGAATCAAACGAGCGCCTGTCAAATACATCCTCGTCACCATCGCTTTGGTTATACATCCGGCTACCGGTTCCCCCGTCCTTCCTGAGATCACTCCAGGAAGGAGAGCGCTGACTTACACGATCCTGTTGGAGCTCATCGCGCCGTCGCAGTGGATCGTCACTGCCGTCCACTCGTCCATGGCTCGACCCATTTGAATGCAAGCTCGCTTGCTCTTCATCTCTCTCACTTCGCTGCTGCAGACTGGTTCTCAGCGATGCTGTGTCTCGGGGTGCAGATGGACGTAGCATGGACGACTCTTCTTCTTGAATCCCATCGCGCCGTTGAAGCTGGCGGTCGATTCTGACCTGGCTTTCACTGCCCGCCAATGATGAGCGAGCACTGGCGTGCTCTCGCTGAGTCCTCTCGCGATGCTGCTGCCGCTGATAGTCACCTTTTCTTCCGCTGTCACTCGACAGTGACGAGCGGAGACTGGCGCTCTGGTCGTGAACCTCAACTTGCTCTATATACGGGAACTGCTCGCTCGGCACTGACAACTGTCTCCTGCCATGCTCTCGTCTGCTTTCCTGTCCCCGCTGACTGGGCTGTTCGCGACTTTCCATTCGCTTCGCCATGGAATCCGCCTCGCGATGAAGTTGCTCGTTGGTCCAGTGGTCGTCCACGCTCTCAGGAGCTGTGGCTGGTGGTGTCTCCTCATCTCCTGGCGCCTTCTTGCCTGTTGGCACAGAACCAGCTCGCGCTGGCAGATTGCCGCGCTTCCCACTCTTGTGTGCTCTGCGCATCTGATCGAATGTTGCTGTGATGGCTTCAAATCCAACGGACCCATCACGCAAACTGCTTTGACTGGACACAAAACTCTCGTGTCCATGATCATCGCCACCATTGTCGTCATCGAACTCCGAGTCAGCGGGATCGATAGACACACGCCGCTGCTGGTGACCCCACTGACGCAGCGGGCTCATAACGACCCTGTCCACCGGCTCCTCTTCTTCTGTCCTCATTGAATGCGTCGAGAGTTCTAGTGGATCCTCGCGAACGATCGAAAACATGCGTCTGAATGTCTCCTCAGCAGCTCTCTCGTTCGTCTGGGATGACGACGCGCCATCCTCTCCAACAGCAGCAGCGCGTCCGTCCTGGAAATCGTGCGCATAGTCGACTGTCTGCTCGTACCGCTGCGCCTTGTCGATCTGCTGGAGCCACTCGATAGCTTTCTCGCCGTCCTGCTTGGACTCTACCTGCTCGAGCGCGTGGTCGCCGCGCTTGTCCGCCTTCTCGACGTTCTGCTCTCGAAGGCTTCGCTCCTGCTCACGCCTTGCATCCATCTCATCACGGTACTTCTTGGCTTCGTCGATGCCATTAACAGCGCTCGGGTGCGCTATGTTGTGTCGGATGACTTTGACTTCGGCGCGGGGCTTGAGAGCCGTTGTCGGTACGGGCGGGGCCGAGACGCAATGCAAGCGCGTAAACTGATACGCGTCGACATCCTTGACGCGAGGGCGCGACATGGCGAACACCTCCTCTTTCACAACTTGACGGCGAAAGCGCACAGCTTCTTCTCGCCGCCGTGCGAGCTCGATCTGCAATTCCTGCTCTCGCCGTGCGCGGATGCTCGCCTGCGCGCGCTGCTTCATGCTCGTCTCCTTCAGTCGCTGCAGATTATCTTCGACCTCCTTCCTGCGCGCGACCTCTCCCTCCTTCTCCTCGTCATGCAGTCGCGATGCCTCGCCGGAACGGGCCTTCGTGACGCGCGCCTCGTTGTACGCCCACTTGCTCTGTTCCACGTGCGCGTCTTCAACGAGCTCCGCGAGCATCTCGCGCGCCTGGCGATGCGCAGAGCCGACGTTCTGCAGCGACTGCTGGTACCTGCGGTGCAGCTCGCCGAGCAGCGCCTCCTGTTGCTGCTGGTGCGCCAGCTGCGCACCGCGGAGCTTGTGCGCGTGCAGGCGGCGCAGGTTGTCCCGGTACCGCTGCGTGACGAGCTGCGCCACGCGCTTCTCGTGGTTGCGCACCTCCAGCAGCCGCTGCCGGCGCCGTACCGCCTCATCCTTGCAGCTCAGGTACTCAATCTCCCCCGCGCTCAGCGGGATCTCACCGTACTTGCTGGTGCGCTGCCGCCGGTTGCGCACGTACAGCGCCGCCATCGAGGCGGCGTCGTTGGGTCCCATGCTGCTGGGCAAAGTGGCGGAATGCAGAATGCAAATTTCAAAAAGGGCAACAAATCAAAACGGCACGCAATATCGACCAATAGTAACTGAGCTCAACATTCCAGCCAATCACAACGCTCTTGTTCTTATCGAAGAGAGCACCAGTTTGTAACATTGCATCGTTTCCATCGCATTCCATCGCACGGCGCACGACTTCTCCTCTGCTCATGCGCTGAGCTCGTGAGCTCGGCTCTCATATTCACTCTCCATGTACTCACCGGCCAGTAAGCAAGCAGCTCGAGCGTGCACAAAGGCCACAGGATCCTCTTCGTTACCAGGCTGCGCGAACGCGTGCACTATCTTGGGCGAGATCACGGCAGAGACCCTGCACGGCGTGTGAACTCGTAGACGTTAGACTAAACCCACGCGTGCCGCTCGCGGAAAAGCGCGTGAGAGGGTGGGTGTAAGAGCACCATATTCTTCAAGGATTTTATGACTTGGAAGTAATACATATTCACAAAGGAATGGACGGCAGACTGATGGTGGTGCTGACCGCTCGGGATGCAGATGACGCAGATCGCTCGTAACTACTACATGAATGACGCTTACAACTTCTTACCCTCGAGCGCCGTCTTCATGTTCGCGATCAGCACTGGCACGACGTCCGGCTCCGCGAGCGTGGAGGTGTCGCCGAGCGAGCCTTCTTCGCCGTGCGCGATCTTTCGGAGAATGCGCCGCATGATCTTGCCACTGCGCGTCTTCGGAAGACCGGGGGCAAACACGATCACGTCCGGGGTCGCAAACGCACCAATGTGCTCACGGACCTGCAGCACGAGCTCCTTCTCGGCATCCTTGCCAGGCTGGGCGGCCTTCACGAGCGTGATGTAGCAGCAGATGCCTTCGCCCTTGATGCGGTGAGGAATGCCGACAACAGCAGCCTCAGCGACCAAGCTGTGGGCAACGAGCGCGCTCTCGATTTCAGCCGTGCCGATACGGTGTCCGGAGGTACACAGCACATCTAAATCGCACACAAACAGAAAGAAAGTGAGACACGACTTTTCGTTTCTGCCATCGCCAATAGATCAAGCGCAAATCACGTACCATCAATGCGACCCGTGATGAAGTAGTACCCGTCCTTGTCGCGTCTGCAGCCGTCGCCCGTGAAGTAGAGTCCCTTGTGCGACGCCATGTACACCTGCAGGTATCGGTGGTGGTCCCCATAGACCGTTCGAGCCATGCCTGGCCATGGGTTGCGGATGCACAGCTGGCCCTCGACGTTGTTGCCCTTGATCTCGGTTCCGTTCTCGTCCGTGACGACAAAGTCGATGCCGAAGAATGGCTTCGTGCACGAGCCAGGTCGCATTGGCGTGACACCTGGGAGACCGACACCGATGTGGCCGCCTGTCTCCGTCTGCCAGTACGTGTCAGCGATGTAGCACTTGCTGTCGCCCACAACCTCGTAGTACCATTTCCACGCCTGCACAATAGCGACACACACTGTTAGAGATACACTGGCGAGCGAGCATAATGGAAAGAAAGCTGCAGACGCACCTCTGGGTTGATCGGCTCGCCGACGCTTCCCAGCACCTTCAGGCTCGATCGGTCGTACTTCTTCACTTCTTCGTCGCCGTGAGCCATCAAGGCGCGGATAGCAGTTGGCGCGGTATAGAACTTCGTGATCTTGTGGCGCTGCACCAAGTCCCAGTAGCGCCCGCAGTCCGGGTACATCGGGGTACTCTCGAACATGACCGTCGTCACGCCGTTCGCCAATGGTCCGTAGAGGATGTAGCTGTGACCCGTGATCCAGCCGCAGTCAGCAACGCACGCGTGGATGTCATCCGGCTGCAAGTCGAACGTGTACTTCGCAGTGAGCATAGCGTACAGCAGGTAGCCGGCAGTCGTGTGGGCAACGCCCTTTGGCGTGCCAGTGGATCCAGACGTGTACAAGATGAACATCAAGTCTTCGCTGTCCACCCACGTTGGCGGGCAGTACGGACGGTGCTTCAGGAGCTCGATGGACATGTCCACGTCGATCTTCGGGTTGAACGCGACGTCCGGGTTGCCCGTGCGCTTGAACATGAACACCTTCTCGACGAAGCTCAGACCATCAACAGCGTGGTCGACGATCTTCTTGAGAGGAAGCGTTCGGCCGCCGCGCTTGCCTTCGTCGCTGGTGAAAACCCACTGCAAGCACACACAAGTATTCATCGTGTTAGTGATGCAAGAACAGAGATGCAGCAAGAAAATCATGGTGAAGCATGCGTACCTTGGACTTCGCATCGACGATGCGGTCACGGAGAGAGTCCGACGAGAAACCCGCAAAGATCACACTGCAGAAATAAAGAGAATGACACAGAGTCAAGTCAGTGAGCCAAACTTCAACGTCAGTCGTTGCGCCAAGAAAACTTGTGCGTACCTGTGCACAGCGCCGATGCGGCAGCATGCGAGCATGACGAACGCGACCTCCGGGATCATCGGCATGTAGATCGCGACGGTGTCGCCCTTCTTCACGCCGGCAGCCTTCATGGCGTTGGCGATGCGGCAGGTCTCCTCCATGAGCTCGGTGAACGTGATGCTGCGGCCCGTGCCGATCTCGTCGCCCTCCCAGATGATCGCGACCTTGTCAGCCTTGTCCTTGAGGTGGCGGTCGATGCAGTTGACGCTCACGTTGAGCGCGCCGTCGAGGAACCAGGCGACGTCGCCCTTGGCGAGCGTGCCGCAGAGCGTCTGGTCGAAGTCGCGGAACCAGCTGAGGTTCTCGCGCGCGAGCTCCCCCCAGAAGGCCGACGGGTCTTCGAGCGACCGCTGGTAGAGCTTCTCGTACTCGGCCATGCCCTTGACGTGCGCGTTCGGCACCACGGCGTCGATCACCGGGTACTGCTCCTTGAGGACTCCGTTGCTCTCGCCCATGGTTGCTATGGTTGCTATGGTTGCTTGCGTGGCGTGTGAGCGACGCTTGGTGGGGAGGTGTTGCTTCTTTCTTCGGAGCTTGACTTGGCTTGGCTTGCGGTTGAGCGCGCAAATTCCACTTTGACTCTTTGTGGCTTGGTTTGGTTTGGCTTCGCGGCTCGTTGTTGTTTGGCTCGCTTTTGCTTTCCAGTGCGGCGGAGGATGCAGCGACCATCACTCCTCCACTTCTTTCGCAATTGAACTTCCGTCATCTGGAGTGGATCCCCGGCTATAGTGAGGTGTAAGATTAGGAAGAGTGAACCATTTGCATAGTTTATCATGGAAGACCATCGGAATGCAAGACTATGAAAGTCGGTATAGTCGGGTCCGAATCGTACTGGCGGAAAGCCAAAGTCAAACACTGGATTGGCCGAAAAGAATGCGATCGACCATGAAACGCAATGTGAATTGCGTTTCAACTTCACTGTGCGCGTCCCACTAAGTACGCCCAAAGGGTCATCACGTGACATGCAAGAAAGCGAGCTCCATTTGCCGTTTGAGTGATCGCAGATCGCATGACCATTGCGTTCCACCGGGCAGATCGCGAACTGCCCATGCGCAGAAACCAAACGGGCTATGGGGAGGGGAGGACTCGCTGCTTGCGTTTACGAACGCGTTCGCGCTATTGCGGAGCTCATGATGAGACTGCTGCTTCAACACCATGAGGAGACGCATGCAATCGAGCACTCCACTCTGTATGTGCTAATGCACCGATAATGGAGATGACGACAGCTTGCTGCGCACAGGGCACAGGGGGGACTTGACACTCAGACTGAGCTGATGTGTCTCGCAATGTTGGATGGAGCAGCCAGGCAGCGTAAGCTCGGGTGGCACCCCACTGACCAAAGTGTGTGGACGAGCGCACTCGTGGCTCAGCTATCTGCCTTCGCCGATGAACGAACTGGCAAGGACGAATGGACTGGACCGAGGCCATTTGGGCAAGAGGCGACCTGCGTGGGAGGTCACCTTCGGCGTGTTTGGCGGCTCTTCAAAGAACGCGAGCCCATCCCAAGAAATATCTCCATGCATTGGAACTTACCAGAAACCCTCACGAAGCATACGCGAGCTCCGGGTTTGCATTGGCAGGCCGACGTCCGTTTCTCACCTCGATAACGGGAGGTGGTCTTTTGAACGGAAAAATGATCCAAGAAACCGCCGAGCCACTAACAATAGCGAATATGGCAAGATCCCATGGTGAGGCCGAGTCCAAAGGGATGCTAACTCGGGAGGTATGGGTCGGAATCGCGCATTATGCGAGGCGGGTGGCAGCTGCGGTGAGAGTTGGTGCGCGAAAAAATCCGACTACCGGAATCCAAACGCGGGCTCAGTTGGATCGACGTGGCAATGCGGTATCAAGCAGGAGCAGACTTCGTTGCACAGCGCAGTATTTCGCGGAGTTCGACAGTGCTCGCAGGACATGGGCTTCCAACAGTCTGTGAGGTGCGAAGATTAACTTGGTGCCATTTTCTTCGATATCAGGAGTCTCATTTCTTCGATTTCAGGAGTCATTTCGCTTCTTGGAAGCGTGGGTGGTCCAAAATGTCTGTTTTCAAAAGGGGTTTCGGCTCGTTTTGGACAGACATTTCGGACGACCCATCTTCAGGAGCAAGCAACCCGATTTTCCCGCATTTGGAGCGAATATTATCGATTTTCTTTTCAGATAACACCTTCTTTTTATCTTTAAGCAGAACAGCCAGACCAACAAAAATACACACAGCGCCGCCGCCTGGGAAAACCGCAGGCAGCATGCACGTGGTCGCCGCCGCCGGGCGCGCGTCCGTGGGTGCTTCGTCGCCGCTCAAGCGCTGCCGCTCTGACTCCAGCTCGCCGTCGTCCTCTGCTTCGTCCTCCTCCTCGTCCCCAGCAGTGGCGTCTGCTCGGCGCAAGGACGACAAGTGCGTCGATAGCTGGCGCGGCGCGACGGAGTGCAGCCGCTCGACTGCGTCTGCGGCGCTCACGATGAAGGACCTGCTCAACGACGCGAGCTCTCAGGACACAGAAGATGATGACACTGCTGCTGCTGCTGATGGGGAGCTGGCGCCGCGGATAACGGTCGAGAAGCTGGAGATCCAGGAGATGAGCGCGTGCCGTCCAGTGGACGATGCAGCAACCGCGACGGCGCCTTCGCCATTGAAGGCAGAGAAACAAGAAGTCAATGACTCGAAAAGCGCGGATGAAGCGCTGAACCTCAAGTGCAAGCGCCTGGCAGAGCTCATCGCCGGCTCCAAGCACCTCGTCGCGTTCACTGGCGCGGGCATCAGCACGTCCGTGGGGCTCCCCGACTACCGCGGCGACAACGGCATCCGCACGAAAGGCTACGAGAAGCAGAAGCAACAACACCAGCAGCAGCAGCAGCCCAAGCGACGGAAAGTGATCAGCGACCCGTCGCCCTCGTCGTCCGATAGTGAAAGCAACAAGCGACATCAGCAAGCGGCGATCCCGGACTTCAACCTGCTCGTGCCGTCCAAGACCCACATGGCGCTCTTCGAGCTGCACCGCCTCGGGTACCTCAAGCACGTCGTATCGCAGAACGTCGACAACCTCCACTTGAAGAGCGGCATCCCAGCGTCCGCGCTCACAGAGGTGCACGGCAACGCGACGCAGGCCAAGTGCGAGACGTGTGAGAAGATCTACACGCAGGACTTCCCCTGGACGGGGCTCTGCGACGACCCGGCGTGCGTGAGCACGAAGCGCAGTGTGGAGCAGCGCCTGCGCGCGCGCACGCGTCACGGCAACGGCCGCCTCAAGCGCAACGTCATCAGCTTCGACGAGCCCATGGGCGACATCGACAACGCGATCGATGAGTGTGAAGCGGCTGACGTGGCGCTCGTGCTGGGCACGTCGCTGCGTGTTGAGCCTTTTTCCGAGATGGCGGGCGAGTTCGCTGAGTCGCTCGTGATCGTGAACCTGCAGCCGACGACGCAAAAGCTCGACAGGCGCGCTGAGAGCTCCGGCGTGCGGCTCTTTGAGAAGTGCGACCTCGTGATGGAGAGGACGATGAAGTTTTTACTTGGCGACGAGAATTACGAGATCCCCACGTGGTCGGGCGAGCACGCGACGTCGGTATTTATCCCAGAGCACGAGGAAAAGAACCTCGTGAACGTGCTCGCAGGGCGATTGCTCGCCTGATTACTTGGGTGAAGATGGAAGCTACAAACTCACTCGAATGGCAGAGTGGGTGGCGAGAATGGAGACTGGCGTGAAGAGCGAGAGAGCGACGACAGCCACGTAGGCCTTTTTCCTTTTGCGTTGTCTGGCACATGGGGATATGGGCATTTGCTCATATGAGGAGAGGAGCGTGGGGATGGAGATACATGCAATGGCGTTTAACTTATACACATTTCATTTAAATTTGAAAGTCTTGGTGTGACGGATCGTATTCAAGTGGCACAGACTGAAGCGGCGCGACCGACCATTCACGCATCCAAGCGTCCACGGCCAGCCAGTGGCGATAAAGGCAAGCAAGCAAGAGCAACATGCCCGCGACGCGATGGACCAGAAGCTACAGCGATGACGACGAGGAGGCCAGCAGCGCATACAATGGCGCCGAGTCTTCTTCTTCCGTCAACAATGGCATCGACCGCGTTTCTGAAGAAGCGAGTGACGACATCACGCTGCTCGCGAGACGCGTTCTCGCAGATCTCGAGGCGTTCTTCGACCACGAGCTTCTTGGTGACGATGATGAAGATGGCGACGTTGCAAGCCAAGAGAGTGACGATACGAGCGCAGAGCGAGGAGGTCCGTGGAGTGGCGCGATTAGCCTCGACGAGCTCTCCGTGGTGCTGAACGCGTCGATCCAGCGCCACCAGCCTGTAGCAAACGCCGTGACAGCGCAAGGAGTTCCTCGTGAGAAGAAGTCTAGGGAGAAAGCAGATCGGCAGGTGCACGCCAAGCGACCGCAGCAGCAGCGTCATCAACTGCCATTTGCGCACTTCCAGCACCAACTAGAGCAGAAAACGCAGCTCTTCCGTGCAAAATGCAGGGACGTGAGGCGAGAATCCAGACTACAGGCTCAAGAGAAGCGTCATGGACAGAGACGAGAGGTCAGTAGCTGGAGCTCTCGAGGCTTGGATGGCTCCCGTTCGATCTCTTCAGGCAACGAGGAGGAGACGAAAGAGGAGCAGGATTTCTCTGGTAGTGAAGACCCTGACGAAAGCGAAGAGTCTAGCGGTGGTGAAGGTGAAAGTGAAGAAGAAAGCGTCGTCGAGTCGGTCGCGTCTTCTGTTGGTGCTGCAAGTGGAGATCGCCCTGGCAAGAAAGAAGAAGCGCCATTCGGCCGGAGCTCTTCTATCAACATCTTTCCAACCACCACGCGCGACGCACTCACACAAGCCACCTTGATGCAGGACCAAGAGCAGCAGACCAGCGTCTCCAAGACCCGAGTGGCGTCTTCTCTTGGCTTCGCAACAAAATTTCCACGAGCGAGGAGCGAGGAGAAAGACGAAGGCAAAGGAGAAGCTTTCGTGTCTGGAGATGAAAACGAGGATCCGCTGGTTAGACGTGGGAAATGGTCGCTGTCCTTCCAGTCGGTCGACTCACCCACCATGACCCCGGTAAAGGCGTCGGCCGACTCCAACAGTGTGGCTTCATCGTCGTCTGCACGAAGCTGCATCGGCACCGAGGAGTTCAACAGACTGCGGCGCATTCACCGCCAGAGCGACAATCGACGCAACCAACCAGCAGAGACGCTTCGAGAGGCTGAATCCCAAACTACTCCTGCGAAAGCACCGCAACCACCAGTCGTTCAACAGTCAACAAAAGACCACGAGAAGAAGGGAAAAGCCGTCGTCTATCACCAAGAACAATCCGTTCAGAAGATCCTCACGCCTCTGCCACTGCCGCACTTGAAGCCACAGACCTGGGAGTTGGATCTCTCCAATTTCAATGCATAATAAACTTGTACCTCGCGTCCGAACCACGATGGGCAGTGACAAGAATGGTTGGCTGACAATGCCCGTAGTGAAAGCTCACCTCGCCAGCCACCTGTTTTGGCTATTCCCTACTGCTTGCTGAGCTCAAACTGGGAATGCGCGGCGTCCTTGCGCATCTGCTCCACCGAGGCTGGCAGCGTCTTGCCGTTGTAGTCGCGCACGAGCACGGAGCTCATGGCGCCGAGCAGCATCATGCTCGCAGTCACACCCAGCAGCAGCGTGATGTGCGGTGGTGGGCCGACCAAGTACCCATTAATGAACTGCGCCACGACGGAGCCCGTGCGACCGCTGGCCGACAGTAGTCCCATGCCGGTCGTGCGCACGTCGGTCGGGAAGGACTCGGCCGACATGAGGTCGATCGCGTTCCAGCCCGAGGTGCTGAACGCGTTGAAGCCGCTCGCGAGCAGCACGATGAGCACGGCCGTGGTCGTCTTCACGGCGGTGCCAGTGGCCTCGTCGCTCCCCTCGTTGCTCACGTACGCAAAGCCCGCGGCGCAGGCGGCCGAGAGCAGCATCGAGATCGCCAGAATCTTGCGTCCGCCCAGGCGATCCATGAGGAATGCACTCAGTAAATTGCCCGGGAGGTTGGCCGCAGCGTAGATGAACGCGTTCGCGAATGGGTCCGCGAGGCCGATGCGCTTGAAGAGCACCGTGATCCACGTCGCGAGCCCGAAGGACCCGAAGCTCAGACAGAACCACGACATGAGCAGCGAGACCGTAGTGACGCGCAGGATCGGGTCAAAGAGCGACCGGTACGATTCGAGCAGCGTCTTGTCCGTCTCGTGCTCCGAGCTGTGAGCTGAGCTGCCAGCGTAGGATTTCTCGGCAATGTCGGGATAAAAGCCATTGCTGGTCTCAAAGGGCGACAGCAGGCCCGTCGCCTCGTTCGCTGTGTTGACCGTGCTCCCGTTCATCAAGTGGATGTGGTTCACGACCTCCTCGGCGTCCGAGAACTGGCGCCGGCGCGCAAAGTACTGCGCGCTCTCGGGGACGAAGCGGTACGTGAGGTACCAGCAAACGAACCCCGGTATCGACACGATCGCGGCGAAGAGGCGCCACGAGTAGTGGGACGCCGGGTCGCCCAGCATGAACCACGCAAGCCCGGCCGTGAAGATGGATCCCACCATCCAGTAGGACGCCACGATCGTGACGTAGAAGCCGCGGCGGTGCACGGGCACGTGCTCCGTGCACAGCGTGAACATGGCTGGCACCGTGCCTCCGATACCTAATGCGTACATGGTAGTAGTGGTAGTCAAGGTTAGTACTGATAACTGCATGGAAAATCAGACGTGCGAGCAGCGCAATAGAGACCCACCGATGCCGGCGAAGGTGCGGAAGACGATGAGCGCGCAGATGTTGGGCGAGACGGACGAGAGCAGTGCGAAGAGTGCGTTGATGAGCAGCGAGTAGAGCAAGCTCCTGCGGCGCCCGATCTGGTCGCTCAGCACGCCGAAGAAGATGCCGCCGACGAACATGCCCGCGAAGATCGCGGCCGCGAGCACGCCTGGAAGAATGACAAGCGCAATTCATAACGCAACAGGTTGTTTAGACGACAACAATTGTAATGAATCGCAAGTATAGAGAACGAGAGACAGGCAACGTACTCTGCTGCGTGCGTGTGAGCGAGCCCTCCTTGTCCTCGTAGACCGCCAGGATGTACCCAATCGAGAGGATCTCGATGGCGTCCGCTGCATTGCCCAGGCCCAGGATCCTGTTATGCATACACACACATGTACCATTAGCCCGCTGATACAGTATACATAGCCACATGTGTAAATGGCGGGCGACGTACAGCACGGTGCGCATCTGGAAGTAGCCATCCGTCGTGCGCTCGATCGCCTGTTGTTGAGAGAAAGACATCGCACACGAGCAGATACAAGACACGCACACAATCAGTCAGATGACGAGCCTGCCGTCGCAGTTGCGATTAGCGGATAAGCGCTTGTCGTGGCGTCACACGTACGCGCTGCAGCCGCTCGGGGCGCGTGGACTTGCTCATCGGAGGAGGAGCTCTTCGCTTCCAAATTCGGCTGTCGACTGGCGGCCGAAAGTGAAAGTGAAAGTGAAATGGCTGCCAAACGAACGTCAGCGAACGTGAGCAGAGTGTGGACCACACGGTGAACCTTTTCACGAGCAGATTACGTCATCACCATTCGAGCTGTCAAAAATACAATACAATGGTTTTAATTTACTTTCGTGCACTGCGCAAAGGTCGCGGTGAATTCAGTCTCTGGCGTCACCGATCCGGCAAGAAACATATCTTGGTCAAAATATCGAACCCGCCAAAACGAATACTACGTCATCGACACATGCCCGATAAATAAAGCAATCCCGCTACCAGCGACGAGAACGAGACCGCCGATCGACAGACACGGAGACTAGCAAATGTACGCTGCATGCGCGGCCTGCGAGAAAGGAATCCCAATCAAGACGGCGAAGGAGAGAAGAGACAACAGCTGTGCGAGCAATATGTGAT
>JAASFQ010000625.1:0-17634 GCA_023333845.1 Globisporangium polare | reverse complement strand
TTCGAGTCAACGGAATCAAGTCAGACAATCGGGAACGCGCTTCTCCGCTTCATCCAGCTGGGAGTGCTGCGCGACTCGCCTTTTCGAATGGGTAGTCGTTTAAGCACGTGGATAAAGAGGTATGTGCTGCCTGCTGCGTGCGCTCCATCTGAGCTGCTACTGACACTAAACAGGTTTTGACGTCGGTGGCTCCTCGCGACAGGAAACCCCCGCAACCAGCTGGCTGAGCGCGAGGACCCGCGGAATCTGCTGGTGCGCGGCCCTCACTTGAGCTCACTATGGGAGGCGCGAAACAACGCCACCCAGACAGATGGCTCCGGTCGTTCCGTCGGTCCACCCGGGATGCGAGAAAGGGCTCGGCCCAAGCCTGCTGCTGCTGCTGCTGCTGGTCCATTAATCGCACGGATCACTCGGCGCTGCGTAAAACTCGTCGAGTCGGAGCGGAAATGGCGCCCAGCACTCGAACTCGAACTGACTTGCGCGACTTTTTTTCCTTTTGGCGATCCACCAAATCACCACGGCCTCGTGATTAATCCGGACGAACAAACCCCGCTCGGCGCAATCTTTGAGCCCCGGCACCTCGGCGCCACTTGCTTCCTGCTGCTGATAAGTCGTGCAGCATCTCATTGCTGCGGCTCCTTGACGCAGGAATCTTGCTCGGCAGCAGCTTTTTGCCTGTCTCCTGCCTGCCTCGCTCGAGTGCGTGCTGAGGAGAACACACAGGTCGTCGGGCGCTTCTCCGATTGATTGAGCCCTCACATCCGGTCCAAATGCCTTCGTTGACTGGGAACGCACAGCTGGCACGGACGCCTCTCCGGCTGCTTGGTAATGCTCCGGAGATCCTTGAAGCTCCGCTCGCGAGCGATCGTTGATGCGCTGTGCTTCGGTCAGGTCCACCGAGGGATTAAGCGCATTATTTCCAGTCCACGAGCCAAGCCAACGATTTGGTCGAGGTCTCGTGCGACGACGCAACAGCCTGTACGTATCGGGCAGGGACACCTTTACAAGCACCCAACTGTGTCCTTTACTCGGAGCGCTGAAGCTCTGGCGCCGTTGAAGCAAACTGCACGCCGGTGCCCATGGAGAGCTGAGGATCCGTCCATGGTCTACTGTATTGCTGACGTCGACTGCCGGTATGCTTCCCGGAGCTCTCGGCGCCTCGGTGAGCTCACGCGCGGGTCATGGTGTCCCGGCTCGAGCGCTTTGCGACGGGGTCCGGTCAAGAGACTCGGTGTCGAGTGTCGGTGCCAGCCTGACCGAGGCGAAGACAACGCCCAGGCTGTGCACGGCCCTCCACTCCATGTGCCGAGCTCGCCTTACCGACTAGGGAGTGGGCGAATGCGCGTCGCTAATCGCTAATCGACACCGAGAACTCCACGTCCCCTTCGGAGCTGCCGGGTGCCACGTGACCGGTTGACGTTGTCGACAATACGAGCTGAAAGCGACCGAGCGCGCAGCGACTCGCTGTCGAAAATCAGAGCTGACAAACGACACACACTCTCGCTGAATTGACACGCACTCTCTCCTTCTCAAGCATTCGATTTCTGGTTTCCGGCCCACATTTTGGGACCGGGAACCCGGAAGACCCAGATCGATTGAGCGCTACAAACAGCCAGACGTTTATCCACTACGGTCATCCGGGTTCTCCGTCCCGATTTTTCCGTCGCAACACGTGACAGAGAACCCGGAAAGGGTTTTCTCCTCGAGCAAGCAAAGCGTAAGGTCGCATTCGAATAGACCCATCCGGCATTGAGTCCAAGGGACTCGAAACAGCGGCAGGAATTTCCATCGACGGAAGCAGTATGTCATGTTCGAGAAGTGAGGGGTTTTACTTCGGGGGTTTTCTCGTGCTTTTCTGTGTGCGCAGCACCAAGCAACATCCAGCCGCCGCCGACAGATGCACCGAAAGATCTGCCGCTGCCTTCCGCTCCGTCGTCTTCTTCCTGCTGCTGCTCCCCGCGCTCGTACCGTCCACGCCATGGCGACACCTTCTCCTCCACAGCCGCCGCAAGGTGCGCCCACGCGCACGCACTCGAACCTCTTCTGGACTGACCCGGCGCAATTCCGCGCCACGACGGTCCCGCGCCTCGCCGTGCTGCTGCTGAACGCGTCGCACTGCTCGTGGCACATCAAGAAGCAGATCGACTCGCACACGAAGATCCACGCGAACGAGCTCTTCTGGAACTTGTGGAGCAACGCGCAGCTCACGCTCTGCGCGGACGGCGGCGCGAACCGCCTCTACGACCGCAGCGTCAAGGTGGAGGCGCAGGACCTGGTCATCCCACAGTACATCAAAGGCGACCTGGACTCGCTGCGCGACGACGTGCGCGAGTTCTACGCCAGCAAGGGCACGCAGATCATCCAAGATCCGAGCCAGGACAACAACGACCTGGACAAGTGCATGGAGCTCATCCACGAGCTCCAGGAGCAGAGTCCGGAGCTCGGCAAGTTCTCGGTCATGATCTTCGGCGCCATGGGCGGCCGCTTCGACCAGGAGATGCAGAACATCAACGCGCTCTTTCGCTGGCACGACCACTTCCAGCAAGTCGCGCTGCTCTCGGAGGAGACCACGGCGCGGCTGCTGCTGCCCGGTTTCCGCCACGTGATCGAGCCGAACTTCCACTTTGAGGCGCGCACGTGTGGGCTCATCCCGGTCGCCGGTGCCTGCACGTCCGCGACCACGACGGGGCTCAAGTGGAACTTGGATGGGCTCGAGATGAAGTTTGGCGGTCTCATCAGCAGTTCGAACCACGTCGATGACGCGCACAAGGTCGTGCACGTGGAGACTTCGCACCCGTTGATCTGGACCACGGAGCTCAAGAAGTAAGTACTTCGCAAGTCACACACCCACACTCACCATTTAATTATATCGCAACACTCGCTAGTCTGCTGCTTGTTGTTCCTGTTGTTGCTGGTACCATCGTCATCTTGAGGAGAACGTTCTCCATCTCCACCTGCCTCAGCCGCTCGAAGACGCCGACCATGCACTGCTCGATCTGCACGTCGACGTCGTCGCGCTGCTGCACGTCCATCGCGATGCGCTGTACTTCCTGCTCCATGAGCTTCTGCTGCACGTAGGACTCACACGTCTGCTGCTCCACGGCGTAGAGCTTGCAGTTGTAGAGCGAGAGGTTCTGCGAGTGCTCGCTCTCGATCTGCGCGAGCTTCCTCTCCATGAGCTGCAGTAGCTCGCGCGCGCTTGCGTTCAGCTGCGTCGGGTTCTCCACCAAAGTCTTGGTTTTCAGGCCCAGCAGGTGCTGGAAGTCCTTCTTCATCTTGATGTAGTTACTCCGCTGGCGCTCTGACTCGGACAGCGCGTCCTGGAGCTTGCTTTGCAGACGGTTCACGATCTGCCGCGGTGTGGACGACGACTTCCCGCCTCGGCCGTGTGATGCTGAAGAAGAGCTTTGAGGTTGTTGCTGCTGGCGCTTTGCAATATCCAACTGGTTTGAGAGCTCTTCGATACGGATCTTGAGCGACGTGATCGTCTTGTCCTGCTCCGCGGCCAGGTGGCGCAGGTAGTCGAGCTGCTGCTGGTCGATCCGCGTGACGCTCCCGAAGGTTGGTGGGTCAATCATTTGGGAGAGGCTCACTGACCCTTGCTGTTGCGCCGTCGTCTGGGTACATGAGGCACACACGAGCGGATGACTCGATGCGAGGCTGCTGTTCATCACCGCAGTTGATCTTGGCTCGGGTTCTTCGTCGCCTTGGTTCCCGTGATGATTCTCACGAGACTCGAGGTCGCCTGATGAAGGGTGTGGAGCGTTATTGTTGTAGGCAGCACTCAAGTTCGTCTCGAGTTGCTGCATTTTCTGTATCAGCTGCGCATTCTCGTCCTTGAGCTTGGCGGCTTGCTCCTCGGTCGCCAGGTTCTTCCTGTACAGCTTGCGCATGACCATCTCTGCGACCTGCAGGCGCTGACGAGGTGAGTTGAGGTCCCTCTCCTCTGCTGGTGCTGTCTTCATTTCTGGTTCAGTGGCTGAAGTCTCTGGTCCTCGGTTCGGTTCTGATGGCTTCTGAAGACTGGGATCCCTTGGATGAACAAGGGGCACTTGGACTGACGATGGCCGACCTTGATTCGAAGCTAAAGTCGAGTTTTTCGTTGCTGGGGGCCCTCCATGAGGTAAAACCAGCGCTGGCGCAGAATTCTGGCTGTAATCGCAATCATTAGCTGCTTGTGTCTTCAGGTTGTTGCGTGAGATCGAGTGAGCAAATACTATGACGTACCGCTGCTGTTTAAGGTCGTATTCGCCCTTGATCTGATTCAGCTCTTGCATGGCCAGCTTCAGTCATGCATGTTCCACAGACGCCAAACAACAATGGTTAGTCTTGCAGAACTCTTGACTACCAATCTAGCAAGCAAGGCGACAGGTCTTGCTCAGACTGTCGCACCTCGAACTTGGAGTTCACGTCTTTGCCAGGCAGTAGTTGTTTGTTTCCTTTCTCGCCTCTCGCTGGAGCCTCACGCACACCTCCAGGGTAAAACAGCCTGCTTGCGTTGTTTGAGGCGGGGTCTTGCTGTTGCTTCTGGTGCTGCAACGAGCCTTTCGTTGCTGTGAGCTATAGATCACCGCGACGAAGATATAGCGACAACGAGAGGATGAGTCGATGGTATTGATTCTACACCCCTGTTGTTCGCTCAAGCTCTTACAAGTTGCATACCTTCTCGTGGTGCGGTCGTATGAATCGCAACGAGGACGAGCGATTGGTGGCAGCAGCAGCGGAACGCAAGCTTCCTGTGTTGTCATTCGCCTGCGAACATTTTGGCTTGCTCCGGGGGCTGCTCGCGTCCACTTCTGCCTCGTTCACAATGTCATCTTCCTCGTCGTCGTTGTAAAGGTGCCGAGAGCCACGTCGACCTTTCGGCGTATCACGCTTAATGGCGCTGCTGCTGCTGTGGTCAACTTTGGTTTTCGCTTCGTGCGCCTTCTGTTGAGGCGGAGGTCGCTGGGCGGAGGTGTCGGTCGCGAAGAACCCGCCCTTGCAGTGCATCGAGCGCTGCGCGGGCAGGAAGAAGCCTCCAGAGAACCCTTGAGCCATGACGACGATGACCCCCACTGTGCAGGCTGATGCTCGCTGTGTGTGAGTGTCGAGTGGCACCAAGCAGAGTCATCACCGCCGCCGCCACTGATGCCTATCAAGCGACACAAGCTCTTATCTATTTTCGGTGAACGACCTCACCTCGCTCAGCGCACAATAGAATCGGTCGGAAATTCGTCCACTCAGTCAGTCGCTCACTTCACCCATTCATATGCTGCTGCTCCTGGATTTGCTCGAACGCGAGGCGGATGTGGCACGATCGGCTATTGTGGCCCGTTTCGTTGCAGAGCGAACACAGGCGCACTTGATTGGTCGTCCGCGGCCTGATGCGCTTCCTGGTCGTGGTCGGCACAACTGGGACGATCGTGGACGCGGCGGCGGCGGGCAGCGGGTACGCCGGCGCGCTCGTGCTCGTGCTCGTGATGCGGTTGATCTGCGCCAGGATCTCGGTCTGCATGAGCGGCGTGACCGTGAAGAATCGCTCTCGTAGTTTGCTGATCGCTTCGTCAAAGGGCGACAGGGGCTGCGACGAATCCGGTCCTGCTCCCACCGACACCGGCAGCGCAGCGGCCGTCGCGAGCTCATTCGACCTGTCGACACGCTCGATGCGCCAGAAGCGGTGGAAGTCCGAGAGCTCGAATGGTGTGTTGAGGAACACGCGGTCGCGAATGACACTGAACGACGGCAGCCCCATGCTCGCAAAGTGCTTCTCGCTGTGCTGCATCTCGTGCTCGCGCCCCTGCGCCCAGGCCTGGATAGCCTCGATGTACTCGTGCACGAGCGACAGCGCGCGGCTCGCGATGCGATAATTCACCTGCGAGTACAGGTGCTCGTCGCAGGACAACAGCCGAAAAGTCTCCTCGTCGCTGTGACAGCGGCGCACATCCCAGTACTGGCGCTCCATATCCGCGTCGAACAATCTCCAGAGCTTCATGAGATCGATTCCATGGCGCGGACGGAACTTCTTAAGCACCGAGTCCGTTTTCTTCTTCACAGCGTGCGTCCAGAAGCTGCTGCCGTTGAGCGCCTTCTGCAGCGTCCCCAGGTGGAGCTGGTCGTCCACCCACGCGGCCATGAACTTCTCCTTGTACACCAGAAGCTTGTCCTCCACGAAGGCGAGAAAGCCCGGGACGCTGCTCGCAAATTCCTTCGTCTGGAACTCACCCCACTTCTCCTCAAATGCGTCTGACGTGGGGGCATCGCACAAAGCCTCGTAATTCTCCACCATGTCTTCCCACAGCTGCTGCTCCGTGGGAAAATGCTGGCGCCACCGAACCCCGAGCGCCTTCTTCATGCGCGTGCGGGACACGATCAGGTTGGCGTTCGGGAATGTCTTCTTCTGCGCCTCGAGCAACTCCGGCTCGTCGCTCGTGTCGCCGATGAGTACGGACACGGCGTTGCCCACGCAGTAGCCGTTCTCACTGCCCATGCACAGCGCACCTTCGATTGCGTTCAGCGCCCACTTGTAGTCCGCCTTGAAGAACACCCGGCGCTTGAAGAGCGTGTCGACGAACACGCCCGCGCACAGGAACGGCACGTTGAAGGGCGTCTGCGAGGAGCACAGCAGCAGCGGCATGCCCTTCCCGGTCTTGTGCGGCTTGGAGAGCTCGATCGAGAGCACGTCGTGGAATTCGCGCGCGAGCTCGAGCGACTTGCGGTGCGCCACGAATAGGTGCGTGATGCGGTCCACGTTGGATGGTCCACTCGGCTCGCGCTCCACTTTGTACGTGTACACGTACTCGGCTGCGCCCGTGGTACTGGAGAAGCTCTGCAGCGTCTCGAGCATCTTTTGCAGCGGCGATGGCGACAGGAAGCGAGGTGCACGAGGTGGCATTTGGACTGGAGCGCGCTGGGGAAGATGCAGGTGCCGGTGTTGCTGGGAATAATTCGCTGTAAAGGTAGTATGTGCTGTGGGGACTGGAGGGCGCTGTGACGGTTGCTGGTGCTGAGGGTGGTTCGCAGGATTAGTAGTGGCATGCGATGAAGAGAACGCCGGATGGCGGTCATTGTTGTTGTGCGGATGCTGCCTGCCTGCAGGAGGTTGCTGCTGCTGTTGTTGCGGCGGCGCTGCGAAAGTCGGATGCTGGCTTGCATTGTTGAGATGACTCTGCTGCTGCTGTTGTTCTACTGCTCGCTCGACTACTTCGTCGTCAAAGTAGTCATCATCGTCATCGCCATTACCAGCAGTGTCGACACCACCGTCACCGTCATTCCTCTCTCCAGACGAGAGCCCCAGTTCCTGCTTTAGCTGCTGCTGTGCGAGTGTCTTGAGCCGCACGTCGTCATTGATCAAGTCGCGGTACGTGATGAGCAGCGTCGGGTACGTCTTTCGCAGAAAGGCCATCTGATCGATGGTCTTCATGCCCGCCTTCACGAGCTGCGCGCGGTGCTCGCGCTGCGCGTGGGTCATCTTGTGGAAGCGCGGGCCGGGGTTGAACGCATGGTTGTGGTCGCCCGTACGACGCACGAAGCGCCACTTGCCCGTGAGCGCGTGCTTCTTGGCGAGGAGCTCGAACGTGCAGCCCACGCGCTTGGTGAGCTTCTGCTTGCGCGTCGAGGTGGACTTGCCCTGGCGGTCGCAGCAGAGGCGCACCTTGTCGGCAAACGACGAGTGCAGGATGCGGATGCAGAAGCCCTCGCTGATCGCGACTTCCTGGAACGCGTGGACGAGCTCGTCGCGGCTCTCGTACTCGAGGAAGAGCTCGCGATGCGTCTCCATTCGCGCACGCGCTCCGCCTTTCCTGGTGTTGCTGTGTGAAGTGTTGGAATTGCAGATGGCGTTGATATTACTCGGGAGTTGTATGGCGCTTACGCAAGCGCTTGGTTGAAGCAAAGCTGCGCTTTCAGAGTCCTTTTGGGTCACCCGCAGAAAGATGTGGCGACAAGATGTACACCTTAATTGGGTGCATGGGTGGCCTTATTTCCCGGTCTTCTCCATTATGCTAGGTGCTTTGCCCTGGCTTGAGCCTCGACCACATGAAGTGAGGGACAAGCGCGAATGACTGGAGACGCGGGTTCCAAGCCAATGCGCGAAACGCCCGGCGCTCGTTTGTCTTTTTGGCTCGGGCTCGTGCTGCTCCGACGGCATTCGGTCTTTCGCAGCGAGTTGGACACCAGAGCAGGGAGGCCTGAACGACGCCGACAGCCGGCGCGTGCTGCTGCGGGCGGTGTCCTTGCCGACTGCGCCCGCGCGCACGAGACGTCCACGCCGATCGGTTCCTCTGTGCGCGCGTGTGTGCCAGCACGTGTATGTGTCGATTTTGCATTTGTGTGTGTGTGTGTGGTGTCGCCTCCGTATGCAATGATGATCCAAATTTTCATTTTCAGACTAGAGTTTCTGAATCAGGGGGTAGTAGCCCTGTTGACGAGAACCTTACTCTGAGCATACGCAGTTTCAATCGATTGCATTTGTGCCTGTCCTCGATGTATATGTGCATGAGTCGGAGCGGAAAAGGATTGATGATTACCTTCATAAATTAACCATCTTTCGGGTCTGATTTCCAAATCTTGATGCACAACTTAAGGATAACTGACCTTTTCCGAGTCCACGATTCATGCGATAGCAGTAGCTCTGTAACACCATCTTAATCGAACGCACCCTTCGATCTCCAGTCCCTTTTGAGTCTATGCGTAAGATTCATCTTGTTCAATGGTGGCGTCTTTATCTCACTCCGATGTTGGAAGTGGTCGCTGTTGCTATCTGTTACACGAACATGCATGCCGAGTGAGGTCTCTCACCCGGTCTCTACCGCGGCATGCCCATCGCGTGCTGCACGTCGGCGTGGTCCAAGCGGCAGCAGCCGAGGATCTGCTCGGGCAGCTCGTCGTCGGTCTCGCCCTGGAGCACGAAGCCGATGTCGATCACGAGCTTGGACGTCTTGTCGAGCAGCAGGTGGATCCCGCGGCGCGCGATGTACGAGAACGAGTGGATGTCCACGACGATCTCGGTGCTGCCGTCGCCGAAGTGGTAGATGCGGTGCTGCGGCCGCGTGAGCACGGGCGTCGAGTTGTGGCTCGCGAGCAACTTCTTGCCCATGCCCGTGATGCCGCACTCGTCCTGGTTCGTCACCTGCGCGATCACCTTGAAGCGGTCGGTCAGCGACGTGTCGCTCCCGGCGCTTAGGAACCGCTTGAGCAGGCGCAGCGCGGGCGTCGTCGGCTCCTTGAGCTCCTGTACATAAGAACACGCAGCGCTCACTTGTCAGTGCCATGCGACTTCAGAAGGCTTGCACGAAAGGAATCAACGAACAGCTACGCGCCTCGTGCACAGCTTTCGGGATCTTCCAGTAGAGAACGAGACTGAAACCCGGGCCGTCACTGCTCGCGTCTCCCCACACGCTCGGCGCGTACGATGGCAGCTGGTGGAACGGAACACAGCAACGTAAAAACAAGTGTGAGTTTGCCAACTAAGCACCTCCACATCTGTGTACGGGTTGGCGATTACCGTACCTGAGCGTTGATGATGAAGACCTTGTCGTCCGCGAACTCCTCGGGTATCTCCACGCGCTGCGAGATCAAGTCCACTTTCCCGTCTGTCCGGATGAGGTCGCAGCCGATAAACTCAAACAGTGCAGGCAAAGACGCCTACAAAATTGCACAAGAACAAACAGAAAAAGTGTCAGACCACACCACAGATACAACAGCTTCTCTAAACGCTCACACGCATCGCACCTCTTTTCGCTTCGCCTTCTTGTAGTCCAGGCTTCGCACCGAAAAGGTCTCCCCTCGCGTCGTCGACCACGAGTGCGACACGTTCGTCGAGCGGCCGCTCTCGTTCATGGTGGTTCGCGTCATGGAGCTGCCCATTTTGAACTTGTTGATCGCTCGTCCTGCCCCAGCAGTAGCGCCACCAGAGTACTGCATCCCATCGTGTGTACCACCTTCAGACGCACACTCACCACCACCAGTCGTCCCAGGACTACCCGCTGTCGCTCGGTGCAAGCAGCAGCTCGTCGGGTTCTCGCAGCAGTCAACCTCGGTACTCAGCACCGCCGCGTCGACAACTCGCTGCTCATCCACGCCAAAGCCACCATGATGGTGGCCAAAGCCCCGCGCTCCGAGATGTCCAGGACCCATCGTCCCACATGGAGCAGCGAACCGGGGTCTCGGGTTGTAAATGCTCAGCACGTACCCGCCGGTGACGACGATGCACACAACGAGCTTGCCCAGCACATGCTCGGACGCCAGGCACTTCATCGCAATCATGTTCACCACAAAGCCGAGGATCAGGCACTGCTTCGTGCCTTCGACCGCCATTTCCAGTCTCCACGGGGAGTTCGACTCACGTGATGGCGGGGTCAACTGGTGCGTGATGATCGGTGGTGGGAGCGGTTTCTGAGGTGACGCGGAGGTTGTGACGGGCGTCTTTGGAACAGATGAACTTACGCTGCTGCTGCTGGTGGTGGAAGTCGCCTCCTGGCTTGAGGTGTTTGCAAATTCAGCACAAGCTGACGACGTTGGCGTAACCACAGCTGTGGGAACGTGGGCAAACTCCTGCTTCTGCTGCTCTTGCTGCTCCTGAAGCAGCTTTTGACGGTACAACTGCTGATGGGACAGCACGGGAGCTACACACACGACAGCGAATTCAGCAGTTAGCTCAAGAAAGTCATAGGCTAACAAGCAGCACTAGCTGCAAGCAAGTATAGCGTACCTCCGTCCTTCGGCGCGTTCAGCGTGTGCTTTCGGTTGATCGCGGTCGCAATCGCGTGTGTCCACAGGTCAAAGTCGGCTTCGTTGTCAGCACACAACTGAAGAGACAACAAGCAGCAAGTATTAAACGCCATAACAAGCCACCTAACTCATCCTCTATCAGAAGCACGTACCTTGTACTGCACGCCGCGCTTCGAGTCGATCTCGTGCAGCGAGAGCGTGGAGACCTGGAAAAAGTAGCTCGTCGGTGCGCTCTTGGCGAGCGATTTCTCAAACAGCAGCGATACGTTGTCGACGTTTAAATCGAACTCGCCTCGGTACCACGGATGGGACTTGCACAGGTACAGCACATTCTGCTGTTGCTGTTTCTCCTGCTGCTGTTCCGTATCTGGTGAGCTCTTCGCGGTTGCTGAAGCGCTCGGTACTTCGTCTCGACCGATTGATCTCCTCGGAACAGTACCTCCCATCTCGGAAGGCCCACCTGGGTGTGCGACCATAGCTGGTGACAGCGGCACTGCATCAGCTCTATCAGCATCGCCATCATCTCCTTCCATGTGAACGATGTTCCCGTGCGGCGCTGCCGAGATCAGATTCGCCGGGTTATGGCGGTAGTACGACAGGATCCCGTTCTGCCGGTCGAGCACGAACCACCGTCGATGCCACGAGCGCTTGGACCACTTCCCGTCGCTGATCTTGTGCAGATACCCGCACACGTAGTTCTTGCTCATCTGCGACTCGGATGAGAACGAGAAACCCGCAGCGAGTAAGGACGCTGCACCCGGATCCGGTTCACTGCCGTTTCCACTGCCGCTTGATGATGCTGGTGCCTTTGCGTGCCCGTTGTTGTGCACTTGCGACTTGCCAACGTGCAGGATGCTTCGACCGACGTTGCCGACTTTCGAAATGCCGCCACCGACGGCTTTCCCGATATTCCGACCCATCTTCTGCACGCCCCGGGATCGCAATGACGATGCTGGTGCACGTCCTGAATTCCGACTAAAGCCGTGGTCCCCACCGCCACCAGAGAGAGGCGTGGGTGGGGCTGCTCGCGATGACTGCCTGTCGTCGTCATCGTGGCTGATAATGAGCCCGACGCTCTCTTCTTCTTCTTCTTCTTTGCTCTGGTGCGCGTAGCTCGTGTCGTCGTGCGAGTCCGAGTACCCACCGTCATGGAAGCTTCCGGCAAACTCCTCCATCTCCGAGATCTGGTCCGAGTCGTAGAGCTCGTCCGAGTCCTCGCCGCTGTCTTCGCCTCCGATGAAGTCGAACGAGCTGAAGTGGCCGCCCTTTTGCTTGTCCATGCGGCACGACGGGCTGTGGTTCAGCGGATCACTGTGTGCGTACATTATAGCAAAGATGCAACACAACTCAGTCATACATATCACACGTCTCAGCCTCTGCAAATACCATTTTCCTACACGTTTGGCCGTAAATCGTCGCCCGTGCGAACTGAGAGTGGGCTCGACGGCAGCGGTGATGGAGGCAAATGGCTCGCTAGGTACTGAGTGAAATGAAAAGAGAGTGACAAGAGACGAGTCAGCTGATTAACTAGCCATGCAGCAGCGACACAACACAGGTACAGTATAGCAAGCAAGCGCCAACAATGCAAGAACGTACGTCCATCAGAACTGGGTATTGCCGCACCCACTCGACGAACTGCGAGTTCGACATGATCCCTCCGATCGGGATCAGACATTCTTCAAAAGCTGCGTAGAATTTCTGTATCAAATCGAGATGGTTACAGCGCAATGTGAGACAGAATGTGTGAGTAAGCCAGACATCGTATAGCGTAACATTACCACTCAACATACCGTTGGAATGAAATTAAAGTCTTCCAGGTACTCGAGCAGGTACAGATAGTCCTTCTCATAGATGAACCCTTCGTCCCTGCCATCCGTTCAAGCACGACAAACGAGTAAGACGACTCGCTCGATGTTTGGCAAACGCCAAGTTTCAAGCAGCACACGGCGTTGCGAACCTTTCTGAGGAGTAGACGATTGTGTACATTGTGAAGATGTAGCTGATCCGGTCCTCCGTGTTGCCACTGCAGGCATCAATAACACGATGTAAGCGCACAGTTAACAACAGCCTAGCAAACCAACCATGAGTTGCTCAAACTGCAAGAGAACGCACACGTAGCAGAGCGCCAGAATGCAGATGAACGCTTCTTTCGAGATCTGGTCCCCCGGACAGACCTCGAAGCACTTCATGGTCACATCTGCGCATTCACAAACAAAAAAGGCAACAGCGAGTGCATCGTGAGCATTCTGCCGATTGCACCAGCATTCGCACGACGGCCAACACAATGCAATGCAACTGATCACTTCACTAACCTCCAAAGAGCCCGCGCAGCAGCTTTGACGACAGCAGCCCGTCCTTTCTCGCCATCAGCCGGTGCTCTCCGTCTTCCGTTGCATCACCCTACCAACCACATTCGACCATACATACACAAGAACCTCAGTGACCCCAATCTATTCAATCCCTACAACAAGCGCCTTCAATTGCAGATTCCTCTGCTCACCTTGAACGTGAGCCACGCGACCCTGAACTCCCCCGAATCGACTGCGCACGCGCACCGACACACACACAGTAACAGCAAGTCAGTAAGCCATCATGCCGCACAACAATAACCACGCACCCCTGTCCCTCTCGCCCGCCCCTTCCACTCTCCCAATGCAACGGACCCATGTGCCCAAACGCCAAGAGCTACGTGGCGACCGGCCACGCCACACAAGTACACAGCTAGATACAGGGAGCACTAGCAAGAGCACGTACAGGGCCGGAAGAACTTGCGCTCCTTGGACGCCGCGGTGCCCATGGCGCTCGCTCGTAGTGTGGGGGAATCTGCCGCTGCAGCTCGAAAAAAGTATCGAAGCGTTGCCTCACTTGTGTCGCCGTGCGCAGGTGAAAATGGCGACCGGACACCTCTTTGAAGCAGAAACCAACAATTTCAGAAATGGACTGTGGTCGAGTGCAAGTGGAGACCGAAAGAAGCAGAGTATTTGCACGTTTAAGCCCAGTGGGTTGGAGAGAATTTCATAAAATGAGCCCTTTCTGACTGGATGGATTCCTTTCAGAGCAACCAGCGCTGATGTTGTTGTGTGTTGGCTAATCGCGACGAGCTCCATAGAGAGCGAGCGAGCATCACAGACAGACAGGCAGAGCACGACGGAGATTTGCTCTCTGTGCACACACACACATACACACACACACAGGCAGACAGACAGGACCGCCCCCCTATTGGTGGCGCGTTGCAGTGTATTGCCTTCAGGCAGGAGCTGCTGCTCATTGTCCGTGACGCCACTGCCGCTTTAGAGCGCGACCCGAGCGAGCGTGCGCGCGACGACGTGGACGCCAGGTCGGAAACCACCGACAGCAGCAGCCGCATTGCCACCAGCTGGCAAGTGAAAATTCGCATCATCAGCTGAGCTCCTGCTGCTGCTGCCGCAACTTGAAGCTTCTCGCCGTGCTGCTGCTTGGAGAGCATGCGTGGCGATCTGGATTTTGCATCTCGCTTTAAGCAGCGCCAGCGTCGTTGGCGGTCTCCATATGATATCGCCGTCTATCGAAGAATCTGGATCGCCTGCGGCGGCAGGTTGCGTGCGGGCTCGCGAAGGATCGAGGACGCATTGCGGGATGGAGAACTCGTGGAGAACCATCGTGGAAGCAGCAGACGAAGACAGACCGTCTATCCGACTGCATGATTGGATACGAAATGGAATGAAGTCAGTGCACACACCATTGCCATAGGAGCACAAAGGCAGCAGCCACTCACACACACACACACACACACACACGTACGCGATCGACGTCTGCAGCACAAAAAGCGGACACATGCTCAGACAGTTCTCTTGGACATCCCATCCGCTGCCACCACCAGGCTCCGTATTCGCAGCACTGGGGTCGCACAGGTCGTAGATCACCGGGTAGCAGAGCAGGATACCCGCGAGCGCCGTCGTCGAGATCCGCGTCTCCCTCAACTCAAGAATGCAGTTCTCCCTGCTGCTGCTGTCCACAACCAACGCGACCAGTTGGTCACAGATTGCCTCCACCACTTGGACGATTTCATTTGCTCTGGTTCCGTGGACGCTAGTGTTGCTGTTGCCGAACGCTGGGATGATCACTTGAGGCTGCTGCAGATGCGCACTGACGTTCACGACGACCAGGTTGCTGAGCACCGAGGCGATGTCAGCGCACTTTTGCTGCAGAAACCGCTGCGCATGCACGAAGAAGACGTTTCCCTGCAACATCACACCGTACACGTGGCTGAAATCGCATCCGAAGATGTCGCCCGCTGGTTTTTGTGACAGCGTCTCGAGCAGAAGCGCGACGAATGGCCGCTCGAGCGCACAGCAGTCGACAAGGCACGACGCGCGGATGCCCATCGCGACGAGCACCAGGTCGCGCATCACAACGCTGAGCTTCGCTGCGCTTATTAACACCGAGCCACGCTGCCGCCGCGTGGGTTTATTGACGCTGTTCTTGGATGAGCCATCGTTGCTCTGCACACTGCGGTAGCTGCAGATCAGTGAAGAGTGGAGCTCTTGGACCTTGGCGGCGAACTCGTCTGGAGTTGATGGTGAGAAGAGGAAGAGACCAGCGGTGGCGCTGTGTTCGGGTGCATCACGTGGCACTTCGTTAGACGCACGCAGCCATCTGGACGCGTGTGCCAGGCTCCAGCGCCCCTGCGGCGTGAGCAACGCGCCGATCGGCCCCTGGAATGCAGCGAGGACCTTGGTGCGCATTTTGATTTCCGACCAGACCGCCGAATTCACACAACAATGCGCGATAATGCCGCAACCGCATCAGCTCCCCCATACAAACATCAACACTATTGAAATCACTCAAATAGTGCTTTAATCGGCTGGACTTGCCAAAAATCACTCAAAACGGTGCGCGCGATCGGATAAACTGCGCGAACTCGCTTGTCGCATTGGTGGCGCTGGACGAGACGCCAGAAAAGCACAAGGGAGCAGCAGTCCCGCTCCCCCACCACCACCACCAGCGTAAGCGACTCAATCGCGAGAGTGTATCCCCCCCCCCTATCTCGCAGCGCTGAGGTGAATACAAAGCGAGGTATGTCTTCTTAGCTGCTGGCGCGTCGTCGTACCCCGCTGGAAGGCACGCGCTTTGTTGTTGTTGTCATCTGGCCGGGACGACTCCGGTATGTGCTGTGTAGCCTTCTGCGCTCGACAAACTCGGATACTGGAGATGGCCCAGAAAAGGCGCTCGCGCTCAAAGCCACGAGCCGTGTCCACGATACTTTGCTCCGAGTCTGATCTCTCTCTCGCTCTGTATTTACCAAGCGCCTCCCAGTGACAGACGCTCTGTCCTCCAGCGAGATGGAGTGTCGACTCAGCTGGACATGTATCCGATTTACAGCACAACAGATCAGCTCCGACAACACAGTTCAGGTCGGTGAATGGTGGTCGTCTACTGTCTTTTGCTTGACATCGGCTCTGAATGCTGTTCGCCATCAAAGAGCTCATCTCTGAGCGAGCGGTCTTGGAATCACGTTGGTCCCTTATTCTGATACAAGCTCAAGCTGTTGATTGCGGTCGACTGTGCAGCCACGCGAACCTGAACGTGAAGTCGACGCCGTAGTGCTGCAGCAGCGACTGCACCGACATGAATACCCAGAAGTAGAGCTTCGCCTGCACCTGCTGCCACTGCGTAGCCAGCACCAACGCGAGCTGGTGCAGCGCCGAGATGCGCAGCTTGCGCTGCAGCACCACACTCACGGACGCCAGCGAGAGCAGCTCGAGCAGCGCGTAGGCCAGGACGTTCGAGGTTGTGGCTGCTAACTTCTCGACGCTCATGCTCGCTAGTTGTGGATAGAACCTTCGATTCAGGAGGTGGTACGTCGCGACCCGGTAGACGCCTGTATGGACATCGATATCGGCACACACGCGCGGTTAGACTTCACGTCATCACGATCGCGGTCAAGGCAGTTGCGTGGAGGCAACACGAGAGCTACAACAAACCACGTACTGTAGACGATTGGGATCATCACCTCGGTGAACTCGACCACGAGCAGGAACTCGGTCATGTGCAGCGCCTTGAGCACCTTTTGCACGAACTCGAGGCGGTGAGTGTCGCTCATAGACAGCAGCACGCGCTTGTCGGACTCGGAGAGTCTCGTGGACACAGCCCAGACTCGCTTCCTTGACCGCTCCCCGTGAACTCCAGTGGCCGCCACCGCTCGTGGCCTCTCCAAGGGCGTCACAGAGTTGCTCCTCGGTAGTAGTTGAAGCAGCGCATTTGGACGCACGACCGGTGGCTGAGACAACGTCCGATCAAGTTGTGGCGTTCCGATCCCTTGCTGATCAGTAGGGCCATTCCTAGGCTCCAAGCCACGCCTCTGGATCTTATCGGGAAACATGAACCTCGTTCTCGTACCGAGGTTGCTCTGAGTGTGGGAGCGAAGTCGGATCGCCGCGTTGTGTTGAATCGACTGGTCTCGCTCCAGGAGGAAGATCGCCGCGTCCAGGTAGTTGAGCGTGGTGGTTGTCGCTCTCGAGGCGGCGGCGTTAGCTAGCCGCTCAGTGCTCTCTTGCTCGTCGAGCTCGCTGATCTGGACCCCCGAAGCCGCATCTGCCGCTTGATCAAAGCAGATATGGAGCGAGTTCAACACCCCATTGACGTCATGCAGCGAGATGCACGCCTGCACCACGTCGATCGCCATGATGAGCAGCGTCGTCGCGTACGACGTCGAGCCCTGCAGGCAGCACGCGAGGAACATGGTGTGGAAGACCTCGACGTTGAAGTTGACGAACTCGGCCTTGGCGTCCTCGCGGTGCGAGACGGCGCTGTTGATCCAGTTCTTCGCGGTGAGCTTCATCACAGGCAAGAGCAGCGCGAACAGCGTCTGTGGCACTCCCGAGAGCGTGTAGAACGCGGTCGTGTACGCTGGGTAGACATACCCGAAGCTCATCTGAATCACCG
>JAASFQ010000624.1:0-17652 GCA_023333845.1 Globisporangium polare | reverse complement strand
CTAGCCCCATCTGCAGCCACACCCCCATGAGCTCGCGGTTCTGCGCGCCCCACGCCTGGCCGCAGAGCGTCGTGAGCGCGCCGCAGCCGCCCCAGATCGTCATGAGCGGGACACTCGTCCACACGGACGACAAGGACGCGGCCGCCAGTTCTTTTGTCCCCAGGTGACCGAGAAACGCGTAGTCGACGGACGTGAGCGCGAGTCTGGCGAACGTGGAGAGACTCACCTGCAGCGCCATGGACAGCAGCGCGAAGAACTCGGCGCGGATGTCCACATCTGCCTCCACTGGCGGCGCGAGTGATTTGGGTGGCTCGGATGCGAGCAGCAGCGGCTTCTTCTCCTGCGGCGCCACGGCTTTGCTGTTGCTCATTCTGCTCGGACGCGGGCTTGTTTGCTTAATTCTTGCTGGTCTTGTGCTCTGGCGGGCGAACTGGCGAATGAAGAGCTCCAGCAGAGCCGCGGAGAGACACAACAGCCACACGCACATCGGGCAAAGACACCCACCCAGCGCTCATCTGCTTCCCCACTCTCTTCACATCCTCACGGGCGGGGACTCATCGCGTGATCCTCGGGCAAGTGAGCGCAGACGAAACTTGCTGCTGATGCGCAATCCCGATTTCTATCTGGGCAGTCTTCCTTATAGCTTATGCCACGCTGTTGCATACAAATTTGCAGAAATAACAATTGTGCTGCTGTCCAGCACACGACATGGGCTCTGGAATGCTAGCATACAGTTTATGGATTAACGCTGTCGTAGAGGTCAGGATCCACCTTCTTATTTTGTTATTGACAAATCTCTTGAACCATCACATCCCGCTTCAACCATCCGCTCGATCGACTGACGTGGCTGCACTTTCTGCGAACTTTCGTTCGAGGGCAACAGATACGCTTTTGCACAGCAAAAAGACACGCTGGCGGGCGGGCGCGGGTCCGCAGAACCCATCCATCCATCACCGCTGCTTGGTGTCGAAGCGGCTGAGGCTGATGGCGAAGGCCTGGAGCATCGAGAGCGGGTACTGGAAGTCCATGTTGAAGCAGTCCTTGCCGACCTTGCCGAGCTGCAGCAGCACGTGCTCCTGCGGCAGCGACACCGTGCCCTGGTCCTCGTACACGTACTCCGGGTGGAGCTTCCGGTACTTGTCGCGCATCGCCTCGCTCGTGGGCTCCGAGTGCACGAGCTGGAAGTTCTTGACACTCACGCACGTCGCGCGGCTGCGGAAGTCCACGATGCACGACGACAGCGGGTCGTACTTGGTCTCGCGCTTGTGCATGAACACAAAGTTGGACGTGTCCAGCACGTTCTGCCCGCCCTGTCGTATCAAATTAATGGACACACACGCACACAATCCTCGGTGAGGTCGATGGCACGCTTATTGACAGCACCAGGTAATAACTGTACTTACGGCGGCAGTGATCGCACGGACGTGCTCCTCCATCATCTGGTCCCGCGAGATCGGTCGCCAGTCAAGGTACGACGAGCCGTTCTCCACGATCGACGGGATCACGACCTCCATCTTGCGCGCGTACGACTGTACGTTGGTTGAGAGTTTCATTTGAATTAGAAACTGGTGGTGGTGGATAATTGAGCAATGGATCAAAGCACTCGCTCGTTACCTTCTTCGAGTTGTGATACCGGATGACCGCGAGCTCGGCGCGGATGCTCTTGCGCAGCTCGTCGTCCACCTCGCAGTCCGAGTCGAGATCCTCCGGGTTGTCGCCCTGGTCGTACAGACAGTACTCGAGCATGCTCGTGGACGACCGCAGCTTGCCGATGTACTGGTGGCTGCGCATCATGCGCGACAAAAAGAGGTCGTCCCTGTGTGAATAGCCATCCAACACAAGCCCAGTTAGTCAGTCACAGCTCACTAGAAGACACACACGGAGGCTACCAGGACGTACTTGTTCATGGAGATCACGTAGTGAGATGTGATACGGCTCGCCGCCTTCTTGCGCGCGTACATGATGGGCCGGCCGCTGGAGCTGTTGACCTCGAGCAGCAGCGTGTAGATGGGCGAGAGCTTGTTGGGTCCGCTGTCATTGCGCTCGATAAAGCACTTCATGATGTGGCCGCGACCGCACTCGAGCGGCCGCTTGGCAAAGTCCAGCAGGTGGTCCGGCACGTACGGCACGCTCTTGGGATTGAAGAACTACAGTAGGTTGTCAATGCCATTGCCCACCAGAGCTGTTAGATAACAGCAGGCTCACACATCCAACAGAGGGTAACCAGATTCGTACCTGGGCCTGGATCTTCTTGGGCTCGTCGTCGATCTTGCTCCGCCGCTTCTCCTTGCGCTTCTCGCGTGACTTGTCCCGACTACCGCTACCGCTGCTACTCGAGGCGACGTCCTTGGCGTCGCTGTCGTCCACGCTCTCTCTCCGCCCGTGCTGCGACGAGGACTCGAGCGTCGGATCACCCGAGTCGCTATCGTCGAGCCGCGGCGACGAGCGCTTGAGCCTGCGCAGCTCGTCGTAGATGTCCTCGTGACTGCTTTCCCTTCGCGTCGACAGCATCGCGCCGTCGTCGTCTGCCTTGTCCTCGTAGTAATTGTTGCTCTTGTGCTCGTTGTCCTTCGCGTCCCCTTGTTGCGAAAGTGCCTGGCTGCTGCCGTTACTCGTTGACGCGCGATGTGAGCCACCACTACCACCGGCCTTTGGCGCCGCGTGTTTGTTCTCGATCTCGATGACCGGGTCGTCGTCGCTCGCCTCCACCACCTTCTTGGCCTCCATCTTCTCCACGAGCTTCGGCTCGGGCTTGGCTTCTTCCAGGAACGGGATCTCCTCGACGTCGTCCAGCGAGTCGTCAAGGCGGAGCTGGTGATGGTTCTGCGAATTCACGGAAGGCTTAGCTTGCTTGGCATCGCCGGGGACTCCACTAGGCCCTGCTGTTTGCTTGCCTTCTGCTGCGTTATCGTCGCCCTCGTTCTCGGGTTTCTTCGACTCCTGCTTCTTCACGGTGATGATCTCTTCTTCAGGTACATTTGGTCGAGATGAACCACTGAAGGGCACAGCTCGTCCGGTTTTGGTCGTCGTTGCTGTTGAGGCCAAGCCGCTTCCAACTGGCCCACGCTCGTCGCTCGCTGCTGTGCTTAAGGCTGCCGTCTTGGCGAGGTGCTCGTCGATATTGCGGCTGCGCCCGGAGAGCGACGCTGTCGTGTCGTTGAGCACCTCCATCGTGCTCTTCTTCACGATCGCGGGCTTGAACGCGGCACTCTGCTGGTCCGTGGCCAATGAGCCACCAGTCGAGGTTTGTAGTCGCGTCTGTGGTTGAGAGACGGGAGGGTTCTTTAGCGCCTGCTTGGGGATCTTCGCAGACAGCGGCACGCTGAGCTGCTCGACGGGGAGCGGAGCACATGCACTAGACAAAATGGGCGAATTGTCACCGAGAATGTCCACTGGCGCCGCTTTCGCGCCTCCACCAGTACTGGCCGTTGAGGGCCGAGGCGTCTTTGCCTCACCCACACTACCCTCTGGAGCTCTCATGGGCGGCGCTTTCTTCACCTCGGGCTTCTCTTTCGCCATCGCCGGCGACGCATTGGCTGCTGGTGTCGCCATTGGCTTCTTCACCTCAGCAGCTTTCGGCTCATCGGAGGCCTCATCCGCTGGCTTTGCCTCAGCTTTTGAAGGCGGCGGTGCTGAAGTCGGTGGCGCCGCCTTGGATGGAGGCTTTGTACTCGGAGGCGCGCCGACGGGCTTCGCGAGAGCGGCTCCGCCAGGCGGAGGGCCAGCGGACGGCGGGCGAGCAGCCCCACGGATCTTCGCGACTGACGCGCTCGGCGCGGCACCAGTGGGTGGTGGGCCATTGGGCGGAGGTAATGACGACTTGGCTCGGAATGCAGCCGCAGCGGACGTCGTGCCCTGCGGCGGCGGGTTGGACGGCGGTGGAAGCGCCTTCTTCTTCTTCGCCCCAGCGTCCGCAGCGTCCTGATGCCGTATGCATACAGAAATGAGCCACGCGCTTCGATCACCAACATGTTAGTATGCAAGGACCTTACCTTTGCTTCGCCGCCTTCGGCAGGAGGGCTCGTCTTGGGCGGCGCTTTCACGCGGGGCGGCCTATTGTATTCGAAAGACAAGCCACAAAGAGCAACGCAGGGACGTTAGCTTCAACTTGCGCACAGGAGACACATCCAGTTAGATCGTACCCGCTGGCTGGCGCTGCTGCAGTCGGTGTCGCGTCTTTGCTGTCACTGACCGCCTTGTCGTCCGCCATGCTCGCCGTCTGTCGCCTGCTGCTGCTGCCCGTCGCTGTGCTAACGCTTTTCTTTCGTCTAGCGGCGCCAACTGCACGGGATCAGCGCGAACAAGACGTCGCTTTGCTCCTTTCCGTCATTGGAAGGTAACGGAAAGCTCGGCTTCCCGCCCAGCGCAGGTGACGCCTCATCGCGAAACGGATCGCAATGGCTGCGATGCCAGAAATAGAACTCGTGCACGCGAGCTCTTCGCTTTGCTCGTGCAACACTCAATTGCCAAATATCAACTTTCCTCTTTCTCATTTTCCATCATCTATAAACAAAATCTCTACCGAACTTACTTGCGCGCCTCGGGACAACCGGCGCCGGGCGTCCGCGTCTGGATGTCCTTCACGAGCGCGGCCGAGAGCGCGCGGCCCTCCATGAACGACTTCATGTGCAGGATCGGCTGCACGCCGATGTCCGAGATCGTCTTGCCCGAGATCAGCTCGCTGTACTTCTGCGGGTAGAAGTTCGCGAGCGGGTCCGCGCCATTGGCGTCAGGCGAGACGCCCTCGACGACCCTGAAGAGCGCGTCAATGTCGTTCATCTTCATGAACGGACACGTCGCACAGCCGCCGGCCGTCGAACAGCCCTCGCCACCAGCAACACCGGGGACGAGCTGGTCACCTTCAGTCGCCACGGCGTCCGCTGACACTGGGAAGATGATCTCGACCTCGGGCTTGCGCGAGCCCGGCTGCGAGCGGAGCGTCTCCTGCACGCCACGCACGATGGCCGTGACCATGCCGACCTCCGTGCCGAGCACGAAGCTCAGCTTATCGGTCGACTGCTTCTTCACGGCCTCGAGCGTCTTGTCCTTGATGAAGTTGAGGATGTTGGACGTCGAGCCCACCACGCCGCGGCCGTTGTTCTGCGCGTCCATCGCGAGCGTGAACATCTCACCCGGCACTTCAAAGTGCGCCGTGTGGAACGCGTCGGCGTAGTCGTCGCGCACGCGCTTCGTCACCTTGTCACCAAACATGTGGTGCACGACGCAGTTGCCCTCCTTGAAGTACTCGAAGCGCGTGAGCAGCTCCGCGATCGTCTTCTGGTTGTGCTGCGGGTGGATCTGGCGGATCTTCTCGTCCGGGAGCTGTCCAATGTGCTGGAACATCTGCTCGAGGTTCTCGCCCATGTACGTGTCTGGGCCGTACCAGATCGTGATGTCCGGCACCTGCACAAACGCCTGGAGCACGGTCTGCACGACGTTCGACGACGTACACGTGATCGTCGGCACCAGGTCGTGCGCGAACGCCTTGCTGCGCAGCGACGTGTTGATGTAGACGATGTGCAGGCTGTTGGGTGTCTTCGACGCCTTCTGCAGGTACGCGATGTACGCCTGGCGCTCGGCCGACTCGGCGAGACTGCAGCCGATCTTCTGCTCCGCGAGGCGGTACACCGGGAGGTGCTCGTAGCCGTTCGAGTCCAGGTTCGCGCGCACCGACTCGGACATGAAGTCGACGCCGAGCACGGCAACCGACTGAATGCCCTTCGCCGCCATCTTGGCCGCAGCCTCACCCATTGCAAGCGAGTCAGCGATGAACGTGTGCTCCCACGAGAGCGACGACAGCACGCCCTATTTGAGCGAACGCAAGAAACGCGCACATGTGAGCAACTGAGTCATAAACACTCACCATCACGGCAGCTTCAATTTGCGTACCTGGAGCTCGGGGTCCATGTAAAAGTGCGCGACGATGCCCATTTTCTTCTCGTGGAGGAGCGCATCGAGCTCCTTGACCACCTGCATGTCGGGCTTCAGGTAGTTCGCCTGCGCCTCCGCAAACGAGCCCTGCGCAGTGACCTCGTCCTCCGAGATCTATTGTCACAACAGCAAGAGCAATACCACATCAACCAGTCAGTCACTCTGCTGCCCACGGCCATACATATATATATATATATACATGCAGCTTCAACGGCAGCCAAGACGCACCAGAATCGATGGGAACGGGCGGTCCCAGGACGCCGCGAGCGAGGCTGGCGCGGCGGACGTGGAGCGCAGGCGGCGGCCAGCGGCGGCCATTGGACGCGACGCCATGCGGCGAGAGAGGCTGAGAGCTGCGCGCATTGTGGCTGGCGGGACGGGTGGGAGACGAGCGCTGGTGGGGACTGGAGCTGCTTGTGCGCTGGACGGCGAATTCGGGAATGCCCACCAACAAGAGCTTGCTTGCCTTCTCGCGTGCGTTGGCCGCCAGAAATAGCCAAACAGGTTTTGGCTCGCTTTTCTTGCGCTTGCACTGTTGCAAGTAAAAAGGGTCCTCTTTTTTTTACGTTTCTCCATTCTTGACAGAATACGGTGTCCGCACCACCAAAAACGGATCGACCACAGCTGGGAAGTCGAGATGGATCACTTCGACAAAATACCCTGTTTCGTGGCATTTTCGGCGGAAGAGACCGGGTTGTGGGCACATGTGTTGCTTGATCAGGGTGAAAAAGAGTCAACAACTGGACCACGCTCGCCTTGGACAGAGAGACAGTTGATCGCGTTACCCGACGAATGGCGCGTCGACGCCACGATCTTGACGTGAGTCCCCCTATTAGAAGTCCCTGGTATGAGAAAAAAAGGGGAACCACCTCCCACGAAGAGCTCCATTCCGTGCTCCAGCTGTTCAAGAGAGCAAATCCATCCAAACTTCAAGGCAGATGGCTTGGGCGGTGAGGGACCGGCCGGTGCCGTGGCGGGCAGACAGCAGGCTTTGGGTGAGCGACGCACGAAAAATCCATCCGGCAAACTCTCGGGAGGCGCATGACGCACCCTCTCCCAGTACGGGAAAGGCCGCGAGCTCGTCACAGACCACGCAGCAGCTATTTGGAGACCCGTTGGGCCAAGATGCTTCCATGAGAGGTGCCTCACCATTTCACTATTTGCCTTCTGCTCTGACTAATAGCTGCTGCTCGCATCTAATACTACGTGTGTCCGCTGCCTGCGCATTAGGGCCAGACCTTGTAGAAGCGGAAGGTGGAGATCGTGAGCACGGCGATGGTGATCACGACGGCCCACCAGTAGTAGTAGCCGTTGTGGTACCGGAGCTCGGGCATGTTGTTAAAGTTCATGCCGTAGAGCCCCGTGAGGAACTGCGCCGGCAAAAAGAGCGCCGCGAAGATCGAGATGATGTAGCTCACGGAGTTCTGCTGCGCCGAGCGGATGTTGTGGAACTCGTCGGCCAGGCCCTTGCACGTGTCCAGGTGCTTGTCGCAGTCCTCCTCGACGATCGTGATGTGGTCCTGCACGTCGCGGAAGTAGCGCAGGATCTCGCCCGTGAAGTCTCTCGACTCGGCCAGCTGCACGATCGCCTCGTTCAGCGGCTTGCACAGGCGCTTGAGGCCCTTGATCTGCTTGGCCGTGTTCTGCAGCCGATTCACGTTGAAGTTCCGCGGATCGAGGTGCAGCAGCCGGTCGAGCATCACGAGCTTGGCGCCAAAAGTGTGTACGATGGGCGTGAGCTCGTCCACGCACGCGTCCACGATCGTGTAGACGAGGAAGGGCGTGTCGTGCTGCCGGATGCGCGAGTAGGACGTGTCCAGGCGCGCCTTCACAACGGTCCAGAGCGTACTCGAGGACTCCTGCACGCTGATGAGCACGTCCTTGAGCATGTACACGCTCAGCTGCTGCGGGTTCGTCATCACGCGGCCGATCTGGAGCTCCTTCAGTCGCTCTTCGAGCTCCTTCTTGTCCATCTTGTCGAACTGCGACTGCATATCGTCCTTCATGTACAGGGATGCGCGGTACATGCGCTGGTACATCTTGAGCTTGTTGAGGTCCACGGCGTGCACAGTCTGCAGGATGAGCGACGAGTGATCCTCGTACTTCTCGTACTTGGGGCGCTCGCGGTCGATGTCGAGCGCGTCCTCGACCGCCAGTGGATGCAAACAGTAGCGCACCGAGAGCCGTCGGATCATGAGTGCGTCGTTACCTTCGACGCTGATCCAGCGCACGGCCGCCCACGTCGGCTTCTTGGAATACACAAACTTCTCGATGTTCCGGATCGGGTACACGCTGCGGATGCGGTCGGGTGAGTACTCGACCGAGCCCACGACCACCGGCACCGAGTGGTCGAAGAAGCCCAGGTCGCGCACGAAGTGGTCGCTGAAGAGCTGCGCGAGCTTGATCTCCTGGATCGCGCGCTGGAACTCGTCGTACGAGATGCCACCGCTGTGGTCCTCGTCCACCTTGTGGATGAACGTCTCGAACTCCTCGTCGTCCGCGCACACGATGCCCATGGCCTCCATGCCGCGCCGGAAGCCGTCGTACGAGACCATGCCGTCCTCTGTTACACGGCAAGTAAACGCATTGTGGTTAGGCTCGGTCTCTCTGCTTAGTATCACCATGACAGCCCTATAAGCAAGATGCCTTACCGTCCGGATAGAAAAGCGAGAAGAGCTTGATGAGCTTAGAGCGCGTGAGGTCGTAGTACGGGTCCATGAGCGACAGGTGGTCCGTCTCATCGGGAGCCGCCATCGTGTCGGACCAGTCGACGGAGTTCGAGTGCCGCGAGATCGGCTCGATGGACGAAATCGACACGAACTGGCTCAGGTCCTTGCCGTGCAGGTTCGACTGCTGCGTCTTGATCGACGGCCTCGATAGCGGCGCCACGACGGTGACGCTGTCATAGACATCAATGCCGTGGTGCTGCTGAGCTCCTGGTGTTCCTGCTGCTGAGGACAAGCCCGAGCGGTTGCTCTCGCGGCGACCGCCGTGGCTCGAGCGCCGCAGCGTGCGCACGTCCTTCTGGCTGAGCTCCTCGACGGCCCAGTCGTCGGACGAGTTCGTCTGCAGCTGCTTGAGCGGCGGCACCACCATCTCCGTCGCGAACTGCACGTGCACAGTGCCCGTCTGTACCCCAGCGGCAGCTGGCGGGGCTGGTGTCGCGGCGGCGGGTGTGCCGGGCGGCGTCACGCCCACGAAGCTCGACGTCGCGGACGCGCGGCGCCCCGGGCGGCTCGCAGACGGCTCCTCCGAGTCGGACATGTGCTGGTACGCGAAGTCCTCCGACGGGTTCATGCGGCTCTGGACTCCTGTGTGCTCGCTTGGCTGCTCGTGGTAAGCCGATCGATCCGCTCAACGAGGTGGCGGCTCGCTGTTCCAGATGGCAAAGAGCGAGTTGGCTGCCAAAAGGTTGCCATAAATTAGAAGAACTGCTCGGATTCTTTAACTGCATAAAACGTCGTCAACGAAAGAGTGGCTGGAGCAGCATTCGGATCGGAGCAACTGTTTGGTGCGCCTGTTGTCTCTTGTGTTTCGTCGGGAAGCGACGGTAATAAATAACTGTTCCTATTGCTGCTGCTAGTCGTACGTGTACCTCACGGAGCCGCTCGTACCGCGCGAGTTGTCCGTTATGGAGCTCTGTCCGTGCCTCTCGGTGCTCCGGTTGTTCCACGAAGCCCACGAGCTCTGCCCTGCTCCTCCAGCAGTACTCTGAGTGTCTCTCAAACTGGAGCTTGGTCCTACTCCGCCGGTGCTACGAGGGTCTCTCAGGGTGGAAGTCGGTCCTCTTCCTGTCGTCCGAGCGTCTCTCAAACTCGAGTTCGGTCCTCTGGTGCTGCGAGTGTCCCGCACACTGGAAAGTCCGGTGATGCGACTCGAGTCTCTCACAATGGAGCTCTGCCCCTGTCGTCCCGTGCTGCGCGTCTCCCTGCCAATCGAACTGTCCCCCTGATGGATGCTGAAGACAGAGCTCGACTTCTGTTGGCTGCTGTCGAGACCCAGGAATGAGTCCATGCGCTCCTGGCTCGACAGGAGGTCCTCGCCAACCTCGCTCAGGCGCTGCAGGTGCTCCATGGTCGACTGTAGCCGCTGGACGACGTTCACCGCGGTCGGACGGTTCTCGGGATTGAACGACAGACAGTCGTACATGAGCGCACCGACATCGGTGGGGCAGTTCGGCGACACCGTCGGCTGCAGCGCGCCAGCCACGAGGAGCTGCAGCATCGCATGTTCCGTTAGTGGCTCACCGTTCGAGAGCTTCACGTCCGAGAACGGCTTCTCATGGCTGTCAAGCTCCGACAGGATGACTCCGAACGCGTACATCTCAGCCTCTTCACTGTACTCGGACTCGCCCGCGAGCACCTCCGGGGCGATCGAGCGGTTCGATTTTGGAGACTTGCTCGCGGTCTCCGAGAGGATGTCCGATTTGTAGTGACGCAGGCCAAAGCCCGACACTTTCGCCGACAGGTCCTCGTCGAGCAGGATGCTGCGCGACTTGAGGTCGCGATGCAGCACCTGCGGGTGGCGCGAGTGGATGTACACGAGCGCGTGCGCGATGCTCAGCGCGATCGCGAGCTTCCGACTCGTCCACTCCTTGGCGATCGGGTCGTCCTTCGTGAGCGTGAGGTACCGGCGCAGGTTGCCTGTGCTCATGTACTCGACGACGATCTGAACGTCGACCTCTGTGGTCCACGCGATGCCGATGAGCCGCAGAATGTTCGGATGGTCGAGTCGCGCGAGAATTGTGAGCCGTCGGATGAAGTCCTGCTGCGCCTTCGCGCTGATGTGCTTCTGGTTGATGCGCTTCACGATCACCGTCTCGGACAAGTAGTTGGCGAGCCAGATGGAGCCGTACGGACGTATGGCGATGCGTCGGATCGGCAGGAGCTCTTCCGCGTCGATGCGCCATTCCAGCAGCGCGTGGTCGTCCGTGGAGTCAAAGGTGACGCCATGCCGCGAGTTGGTGAAGATATGGTCCTCGTCTGGAGCTTTGGGCTGAAAGAGCAGACGCCCAGAGACAAAGATGAGGATGATCACCACAACTGACGAGCTCACGATCAGGATGATGAGTCGCGCTTTGGACGACGTTTGGCTGGTGGATGATGGGGTGTTCACTTCGTCTGGCGCCACTGATGCTAAACACACCGAGTACGTGCCTCGCACGAGCTCTTTCTCCTCGCAGTCACCGGAGAAAGCCGAGGCGTCGACAGCGAACTTCGCGAACCTGGTAGAAAGGATCGTGACTTGCGCTTTTGTGAGCGATACATTGCGGAAGCTGTTGCCGCGGAGATCGCTGCGGATGGGGAATTGGAAGAAGAAGAAAAAACTAGTACGTTAGTACACGGTTTTCCAGAAAACTGAAGAACATGGCACGACAATGTTCGTACATTATCGACAGCTTGGATAGGTTGAAGATTTCCATCGGAAACGCGGTCAGCGAGTTGTTTTGGAGGTACCTAGCGATGCGTCAACACCAGGGAGAAAGAGAAGAGTGTGAGAATCCCGAGTGTGAGGATTCTCGAATGCGAAAAGCGTTCATCAACGTACACTTTTTCGAGTTGAGGAAAGCCGAGTAAGCTAAACAAACAAATTAAAACACATCCGAGAGTTGGCAAACAACGGTAAAATCAGCGCCTTAAAGGTGATGCAAGTCATGGGTACCCGATACTCTGGATTGCGTTGAGGCTCAGGTCGCTGAGTTAGGGACAAAGTGTAGGGATTCGTGAGCTGAGGTTGCACCTTTCTCGTAGGATTTACAAAGCAAGAGCCACATCGAGGACTCACAGTGTTCGCAAAGACGCGCTTGAGCTCTTCAGATCTGCGGGTACGGCTGCTAGCGAGCAGTTGGAAAGGTGTCTAGGCAGTGAAGAATAGCAATACATTCGAGTTAGTCAGAAAGAGCCTGGAAGCACGTCGAAGCACAAATTTACTCACATCTGTGCGAGATTCTTGGGCAGCGCTGAAGAAGAGTCGATCCGCATCGGGTTGTGGGAGAGCGACCTGAAAATGTCCGCATGGTTGCACACATATCAGCTCGTCGAGATTGCAAATTATACGACTACCCAGCTCACCGCGCAAATGCCACTCACAGTGTTTTGATCAGCTTGAGCGATTGCAGGTTTGCAGGTAGCGTTGTCAGTTCACAGTTTTCCAGCCACCTGCTCCACGGCATAGCGAGATAAATCGTGGTGAGTGTCAGACACTCGCCCCTTCGATATGCCTCATACAACAACGCAAGTGTTGTTTTTCTACTCACAGTGCCGTGATGCTTGCTGGGAGGGTCATAGCATCCAGCGTTTTCACTGTGTTTCTCGAGAGTGACCTGCTCGAATGGCACCAAATGCAATGTCAGTTTTATGATAATTCATCGCAGCAGCATACAGAAAGCATGCGTACAGCGTGCTCGTGACTGTCCAGTTCTTCGCTACGTCTGGGATCTCTTCGAGCGCGACGTCCTCAAGAAACCTGGGATATGGGTAGCAATGGTGGTCGACACAAAAGGATTTAGCGTCCAGTATGCAGAACGTAGTGCAGGTTGGCATTTGCGAAAGAACGTACAGACTGTTGGTCTGGAATCGGATCGTCGTGAGCTCGATCGAAGCGATTGGGTTCTCGCTGATGTCTCTGCACCGACACAAACGCCACCATTGTCAGTTGCCAGCTGAGCACGTAGTCGCTTGATACAAAACGCATAGGATCTTTACATTGTTCGCCACATCTTTTCGCCTCGGAACTCGGCCGGGATTTTCGTGATACCGCAGTCTCGAAGGTATCTATCAGTATCAACATCAAACCAATCGAACGCGTGAGCCAACAGTTTCCATCACCATTGTCCTCTCTCATCAGCCCAAGGCGGTCTTCGTACAGCTCCTGGAGTGCAGCTGGCAGCGTGTTCGAAGGGATCTGGAGTCCCCGGTTGCCTGATAAATCCCTGTTTGATAAGCAAAGGGTGAGTCAATACACTTTGTTGAAAGCCAATCTGACAAATTCGAGAAACAACGTACATGATCTTGATGTTGGGCAGCACCGTGAGGCCAGCGGGGACCGTCGCCAACGAGTTTGATGCCAAGTACCTGTGAACATGCAGAAACCTAGTTAGTTTAAGCATGGACAATGTTGAGATTGGTGATCGAAAGTCTCACAGCTCAGTCAGCGCCATGACCGTCGGGAAGTCCGTCTGGCTCAGCAAATTGTTGTACGACGCCGACCTGAAGAACAACAAAGAGACACGTCAGCAACGTTCCTTTCAGTATCAGTCTTGTGAAGCAAACACACCACTTCAAGAAGCTATGGGACTCACAGAACGGTCAGGTACCGCATCGTCCCGACGTCTTGTGGGAGTTGTGTCAGCAGATTTCGAGAAATGTTTCTGTCCAAACGTGCACAAAGTGAGCTCAGACACCTCACCACAAGTAAACGCCAACTGCGTCGAAGTGAGGGCACCGCCACGTACAATGTGGTGAGACTCGCAGGCAGCGAGCCCTCGGGGAGCTCAGTGAGCTTGTTGTTGGACAGATCTCTATTTATTCCAACAGAGCAAGCAAATAATCAATTGTTAGAACATTTCTTGGGTGCAGGCAGCAACATTATCAGTCTGCTTACAGCTCGGAGAGCGACGATGTCTTCGTCATGAGCGGCCACGTCGAGAGCAGCGCGCCCGTCAGGTTTCTACAGAGCCCAACAGCAGACACATAAGGTGCACAGCCAGTCAGCTCCCACACTCCACTGCAAGTCATAGCACCACAACAACATCAACTACGCACAGTGTGGTCATTTCCGGGAACTCGGGCAGCGTCGTGACCTGCGAAAGGTCGACATTCTCGAGCACCCTATTCAGAACACCACGCGAAACACACGAAAGCATCATCAGCACCTCCATGCGCTTCAACCAACGCCACCGTGCAGCACATGGACGTACAGCGTCTCGAGGCTGGTCCACTTCCCAAGCGTGCCCGCGTCCAGATTGAGTGTCGGCGGCAAGCGGTCCGTCCTGATCTTGAGTGACCACACGGCGCTCGTAATCGCAAAGTCCTGGATGCTGTCGACGCTGGCGGCGTTCAGCACGATCGTCTCCTCGGACGCGGACACCACACTGGAGCTCCGCGCGCGTGCGAGCGCCAGCAGCTCGGCGTCGTCTGTGAGCGTGAAGCTCCATGTGTGGGCATCCGTCGGCGTTACACAAATCGCGGTACTGTCGCCTGCTGCTGTTGTACACGTGGCGACGTTCTCGATCTGCTGCGTGGCTTTGCAGGTTTCCAGCGTCGCTGTTTGCTGCAAATTGACGCACGTTGCCGCTGTGGTGCCTCGCACCTGCGCGCAGAGCTCGCTGCAGGATGTGGAGAGCGCGTTTACGGGCGGCACAACACCAGCTGCTGTAGTCGTAGCTCTGGCGACGACAAGCGCCATCGACAATGCTGCTGCTGTCATGGCGCTGCTGGGCCATTGCCATTGCCATTGCCGCCGGCGTCGCGTGCGGTGCAACCGCCATGGCATCGTCGGTCGATCTGGCGAGAACGCGATTCAATAGCTCGCAGACAGACAGCCGCAATCAAAAACGGCAGTCGAGTCGGGTTCAACTGCGCATGTGGTCAGCGCATATGACCCCAGGCAGCGAGAGGCGGTCGGCCATCCGTCCTGCATTCGCATTGGATCGCCGTATCGAGCGCGCGCGCTCTCCCTCCCTCCCTCCTCGTTGCGTTCTTCCCCATACGATCGCACACTCGACAATGGCAACATGCGCATAAAAGCTCGAAAATGGAGGGAAATAGAGTGGGACACTGCTTTATGGCTCTTCACGATCAACACCTGTTTATAAACATATACCTTCTCATTGCAGACGCCCATTGCAATACACAGCAACAATGACCTTTATATTTGACATGCTAAGCTTCTAGATAGTAAAAGAGGTGCATCGAAGCAAGAGATACGTTTTCTGTTGTTGTTGGCGAGAAACGCACGGTTTTACAGCCCCGTGTTTCCGCAAAATTGGCACTTTGAAACCGCCAAGCGGCAGAATGCCCCGCACCGCAAAGCGGACTTCGCCACCCGTGGCCGCTTTCCCGCAGGAGCCCATGTCCATACACAGAGCACGTCGCCTGGCCCCATAGACCGCTGTGTTTTAGTATTGAAACTGGCGTCGCGTCGCCGCCAAAAGCGCAAGTCAGTTCGCCTCGGCCAAACGATTTACCAAGGCAACTCGGAGGTGGACGTCAGCCAAATCAGCCACACAACGCTGGCTGTTCTCTGCACTGAAAAAGAGTCTGTGGCTTTATAAGTAGGAACATGCTAGCAAACGTAAGCACACTATGCTTCAAATCTTGTTGGCAGCCACAGTCGAAGCAGCCATCTCGCAAAGCCTGCTGGATTTGCCGCCTGAACTCGCTACGGCACCGACACACTCGCGCTGACAGCACTTGACGCTCATCACGCTGCGCACGTGGCTCTTCTAAAAGTATTCTACTAACGCTACTTGAAGTCACACTTGTCGTTACCTCCCGCGCCTCTGGTGCACGCGAGCGAGAATCGAAAACAATGTTCAACCGCCCCGCCTGTGACATATGGTACTGTACTCGACATTGAATCGTGATCGGCTTGAGGTTACCGTCGGGACTGGCGGCGTCTCGACTGAGTTGGTTTGCGTGGCAAGCACGCGAGTGGGTAATACTGTAGCACGGAGAGACGCGAGCGACATGAGCAAGCCACAGACAAATTGACTGACAGACAATACTACAGATCGATCTTTTTGCTCGCGAGCAGGGCGGCGAGCGTGCTCCGGCGCTCCAGAAACGCACAATCCTTGGCGAGAGAGCGCTTCTGCCTACCGCCCAAAGAGGAAATACTCGCAGCGTATACATTTTATAAATACGAGCGAGAGGTGTACTTATTTGGTGAGCTTAAGTCACGAACAGTACTTGCGCAAATAGATGCCCTCCGCAGACTTGCACAATACAGTATGGATTGAAGCGGCAACGAGGCTTGCATATTCACACAGCACCACAACAACGGAATGAGTTGAGTCACAGATCGAGGATTTGCAAGTGGAGACTCGCTGCTCGTCTCTTCTGAAAGAAGAACTTTCGTCACTTCACCTGCGCCTTCAGGGTGCACGACGCAAACGTGAAAAAGCATTAGCGAAACTGCCCTCCTTGACGATACGGACCTCTGCCGGTACGCAGTCTGGCGATCTGAAATGGACCTTCACGATCTGACGCAAGAAATGGATCCGTTAACTTTTGAGATGGATGCTGTTCGAGATACCGGTCCACTTGCTTCTCTGTAATCTTGTAGTCGCTCGCACACGTTGCCATTTCGGTAAAGCCTACTGTCTTCGCAGCTGTTGTTGTTGCTGAAATGTGCATCGGTCGCCTCGCTGGGATGAGGCTGTTACTTCTGAGCAACAGGCAGACGCAACAGCACTCGACGCCTTCAGTTGGTCGCCCTCCGCTTCTGGAGCAAGTCGCCGATTCAATTCAGTCCCACACGGGAGTTGGGACACCTTGGATCACACCACGCGAAAGTTGGGCCAAACCCACAACAAAGAAGTAGCTGCCAATAAAAACGTACTGAGCGCTTCGCGGAGCTGAGTGTAATATCACTGAGCAACATGCTGTGCTCGGCGCACCATCCGTTTAGTCGCTCTCCGCTGATGCCTCTTCAGAAGTGAATCGCTAGCGTTACTTTAGCATGGCACCTCAATCCACAGAGTGCTGCGAATTACTGTAGATTTGAAACGCACTCGAGAGAGAGCGATGCGGTGAGTTCCCTCGCTTCGCCAAACTGCATTCAGTTCACCAAATGGTCGGAGGTGGACGTCGCGCAAGCTGGTCGGAGCCTGTGATGTTATAAGTAGGTACATACTATCAAATCTGGCTGGCACCAGCAGTCGAACCAGCCATTCCGCCTTGCCTGCTGCTGGCTGAGCAGCTTCCGCGATTCTTCCAGCGCCGACACGTGCCAGCCGAGACACCGTGTGACGCCAGCAGTGTTCACTTGGCTCTTCTGAAAAGCCTGCTGTCTCCTCAGGTTCACGCACGCGCGCGAGACTCGAACTCAATGATCAACCACGCTGCTGCTCCTGCGTGAAAGACAGCTCGAAAGCGCATCCGCGAATAGGAACCGGTAGCTAGCTATCGGTATCGGCACTTGCGGCGGCGTCTCGACCGAAGGTTAAAGCTGGTTTGTGGCAAACAAGCGAAGTGAGAGGACAACACGGAGCAAGGCACACGCCAAGTAAGCGGCCGACAGTCTGTCAATGCGGATCGATCATTTTGCTCGTGAGCAGGGCGGCGAGCAGCAGTCGTTCTCCGGCGCTCAAGCAAGCTCACAATCCCAGGCGAGCGAGCGAGAGCGCTTCTACATCGGCGTCTGCCCAACCACAATCAATCTTCCGCTGCTGGTCTGACTGGATTCTCGAATTTGATAAAGTTCACCCACGATTGGTCCAATCAAGCAGTCGGTGTGTCCATCTTGCACAGTCCCAGCGGGAATCTGCAAATCGCAAAGTGCGCTCCACCGCAAAGACGACGCACAAATGCAGCGCAACACGCTGACCCGCTCGTAGAATTTGGCAGGCGAGGGGTTCTCCAGTCGACAAGACAGGCCAACACGCGCAGCTCGGCCCCGTCGCAGTCGCGCACCTGTCCGCTTGGCAACAGACAGACCCGGGACTCGCTCGAGTACGAGAACGCGGCATCGTCATCAGCCCAACCGCTGAGCACAGTG
>JAASFQ010000623.1:0-17679 GCA_023333845.1 Globisporangium polare | reverse complement strand
TTCCGAGCTCGTTCTGGACACAGCCACGATCGCTCGAACTACTGGGAGGACGAGCACACGTCGCCGGTGTTCATGCAGTTCATCGATGCCGTGTGGCAGCTGATGCGCCAGTTCCCTTGCTCATTTGAGTTCAACGAGCGGTACTTGATCGCGCTCTTGGATGAAACATATGGGAAGCGCAGCGGGACATTCCTGCACGACTGCGAGGAATCCCGAATCGTAAGTGACGCTGCGAACTTCCTTTGCAAGCTGTGACTTTGCGTTTTTACCTACGTGATGAGGTGTGCTGTTGTTTGATAGGGATCCATGACGCTCACGAGATGCATCAGCGCGTGGACGCTGCTGGAATCCCACCCTCAGACAACAGATTTCCTCAACCCGTTCTACATCGTGCCGTTCGAGGGAGAAGCATACACGGATCGCTCCCCCGTCGTGCTGCAGTTCAAGTGGCACACGAGTTCGCTGGCGATCTGGACTGCATTCTACTTGCGGTCATTGGAATCGAATGACTCTAGGGTATCACAGGTTTCTTTCATGACCGTTTTCTTGCATGTACCGGTATGAGCTGGCACTCTGACATGCTGTGATTTGTGCCTTGTGTGATTCCTGTTCCAGGACGCATGGGCGAAAGAGCTGCAAGTGACGCAGAGAGAACTGCAAGACCAGCTGAGCACAGCGCATCAGAAGCTGCAGACGCAAGTGGAGACGAACTCGGAGCTGCATACAGAGCTCGAGGCGCTTCGCAAAGAGAGTGCGAGACTGCGCATGGCGCTACAGGGCCAAGTGTTCACGGACGACGCGAGCGGTATGCTCGTGCACGAGCAAGAAGAAGACGACGATGGCGTCCTCTTGAGCGTGACGCCTGTGAATGACGCTGGGAGCTCGAGCGCGTGGCCGTACCCACCGAACAGTGCGCAAACCTCCGGAGCAGTTGACGGTCGGAATGGGAGGGTTCTTTCCAATGGCAAGCCAAACAGCTTCATCGGCGCGTCGATTAGTTCGGGCTTTGAGATCTTTCACTCGTATTTTGATCCAGTGCTGAATCAAGCTCCGAGCTCGAAGAAGAGCCCGTCCCGCCGCCATTCGCATGTTGCAGTCAGCGATTCTTCTTTACACTCGTCATCATCGCGCAGCTCGTCAGGTTCGGTGAAATCGGTGGCGCCCACTTCGCGGACAAGCACAACTGGACCGGGAGGCTGCAGTGGTCCGTCAATGTTTGCGGCCTCCGCGTCGCAGCAGAGCCCGAAGACGGTCGAGGAGATGGTGCAGTGATCGATCGCAGAGTTGCTGGATACTTTGACGTATTTTTTGATTTGAATAGAAAGAGAGGATTGTTTTGTATGAACGAGTGGAACACTTGTGATCTTTGCAAAATGTCCTGTCTTGTGAGCAGCGTTGAAGGAATCCGGTAAGCTGTGGTTGAGGTGTCGACGATGGATCGCGAGCAGCGGCTGCAGAAGCAGTGATAGTGAGGGCGACGCGCTCTTCCACCGCTCGCGAGCTGTGATTTTGCCTTTGCCCAACAAATGGCACTTTCCCCACCTTCTTCTCGCTTCCTCGAAAAGGTACTTTTAACGCATATTGAAGAAACACGTTTTGTTGCACCTATCACTCTTTTGGAAAATGGTATTCTGGACAAGAACCGTGCGTCTCACTTTTTCTGTTCTCCATCATTTTCAGAAAGCGCATGAAGATGGCGGACGCGACGAAGGAGGCGGCGGAGGAGTGCAAGCTGCTCAGCGGCGGCTTCGCGGCGCTCATGCAGGTCATGCTGGGCTTCATCGCCTTCTCGGTGCTCATCCTCAAGCGCTACCACGAGGTCCCGCAGCGCCCGCTCGCGGTACGTTCTCTCCGTTTGTTTTGTTCTCTTTGCCACAAGCGCGGGTTCACTCGTCCTCGCTTTTCCAGAAAGTGTTGATGCTGACCATCAGCGGTGTTATTTATGCTGCTGCATGTGTGTATGCTATTTCCACGATATGACATGCAGGTGTGGGGCTTTGACGCGTCCAAGCAGATGGTCGGCGCGGGCTTCGCGCACGTCGCGAACTTGCTCATCGCGATCCTGCTCTACCAGCACCAGGTGGATGCCGAGCAGGTCATGAAGGGCGTCGACCAGGTACGAAAAGAACTTTTAAGCGAGACGATTGGTTTCTTACATTCACGTACTCTGATCACCACTCACGAATGACCCATCCACATGTGGTTTGATAGTGTGCGTTCTACTTTGTGAACTTCACGATGGACACGACGTTCGGCGTGTTCCTCAACTGGGTCTTCCTCGGCGCCTTCATGTTGCTCGCGACGCGCTTCCAGTGGACGTCGGTCATGGTCACGGGTGACTACGGCAACCCGATTCGCATCCGGTACATGCTTAAATCCTCTTCATCAGCGTCGCCAGTTGCTGTAAAACGCAGAATCGCTAACATATTGTCTCGCTTGTGGCTCTCTATGCTCAGAAACTGGTTAGCACAGCTGCTCTCGTGGATACTGATCATCTTCCTCACAAAGCTAGTGATCGCGATCTTCATTGTGGCGCTCGAGAAGCCGCTCGGCGCGATCGCGATGTGGGTCTTCACGCCGCTGCAGCCCTACCCGCGCGTGGAGCTCGCGCTCGTGATGATCGCCTGTCCGGTGCTCATGAACGCGCTTCAGTTCTGGATCCAGGACAGTTTCCTCAAGAAGGACATCCGCGACGACTGTGTGCTCGTGGCGTCGTCGTCCAAGTCACAGGGCGACCACGTGAGCGAGAAGTCGGCGCTCACGGATGCGTCGTCGTCGTCGTCGTCGTCGCCGTCCTCGTCAGATGGCGAGAACAGGAGGAACAAAACCGCCAAGTTGGCGACAAAGCCCGTGGAGCTCGACAACATTCCAGTTTAAGGGAAGTGGCGGAAGGATGACAATGAGGACGGAAGTATTCATAAATGGATCCCAGTTGTGTTCATTTGTTTTTGTCGTGTAGTTACGGGCATGTTGCTGATCAACTTCGACGACCTGGAGAAGGCGAAACCATCATCGGGAGGTGCATTTCAGCAAGCACCATACAGTAGCAAGTCAAGTGGGTACGCAGTATCACTTTTTGTGATCGTTACGAGTGCAATGCTGCCATGATGCATACGACCGAGATGCTAAGCATGGCGATGTCTCTTGGAGGTTTCAAGTTCACTCAGAACGACATGGGGATCTGAGGAAGGCAATGGCTGCACTCGAAAGAAAGCAAGAAAGAGAGACTTGAACACGGCGATACAAGCTTTTAGAATCAAGGAAATGCCTGTTATCACGACACACAAAACACAACACAACACAGAGAACCGCGCTCGAATGCAAGTCTCCAACCTTTGGCGACTTTTCTGGCGGCGAGAACCTCCAACATTTCGCAACCGACTCGCAGATCCTGCACACTTTGGCAACGCCTTGAGCTTACGAGCGGCGTTCAGCGAGCATCCTGAGGGCTTGAAAGAGTTGCGAGAGGACTAGACCACTTGATTTTCATCAAAAGCGAACCTCGCGGATCGCTCCTGGCTTGGCCGCTGCAAACGCGAAAATCGACGCAACGATGCTGCGCTCCAGTCTTTGCAACTCAAGACGCTCATGTCCGAAAGACGAGCGCGCTTCCTCTGAGGCTCGCTGTCTGACCACTGTGCGCAGGGGAGACTGGAGAGATGTTCCAGCACGCTCAGGAACGCGAGTCGACTCGAAAGCGCAAGTGGACGCGGATTTTGACGCACGCCGTTCGTGCGCATCAGCGCTGCCTCGTAGTGTTCAGCTGGCGACTCGCGCAAGTGGATATACAGGTACTCGAGGGTGCGGTTGGCGTGGAGCATGGCGACCAGCGCGTCGTACACGCTGTCGTCAAACGCAGCCCGGGTTTCAGCCGTCATCGTCAGTCGTCGACGCGTCTTGGCCGCCGCGCTCGATGCGTGGCTCTAGACCAAGAATCTGGAGCCCTTGAGCTGTGACCACGCCCGTAGTGTGCGGCGGAGGAACGCGCACTTGATTCCTCTCCAATCATAATGGACGGCATCGGTGTCGGTCGAAAGGGACAGCAACTTGGGACCGAGATACTCGATCAGTGGGAGCAGCGTCACATGGCTCGAGTCATACACGATCAGCGACGTAATCGAGTCGCTGTAGCCAGTTGGTTCACTTGAGTCTGTTGCTGGCGCAGAGATGGGCTCGAAATGGTCGACGGACTCGTGAGGACCGATGCAGTACCCGAAGTGCGGGACGATAATGTCCACCCCGTTGAGGCTCCTATCGTTCCGCATCACACGATAGAGAACGTCTTCCTGGAGCACAATCCTCTCAAAGTTCACCTGCACCGGAAGCGTTGGGTCATGAACCGCGGCGATCGTGGTCGTTGTCGTCGTCATCATCGACGACACGGTAGTCATCCAGCAGCCGCTTTGTCGGATTCTTTGTCAGCAGCACGTCCAGCATTACGGCGACGCATTCGCGCTTCAGGTGCACATCTCTCGCCATCACACTCGTGGCACTGCTCTTCGACTCGTTGCTGAAGAGCGTGTACGCCAGCCACTGCAAAATCGCTTTCGTGCGTTGCCGCAAGGAGCGGTGAGAACGAAAACTTGACGCCTCCACTTCGCAGATGTCTTGACACACGGAGAGCGACGAGCAGACAGCTTGGAGGCGTCTGATGTGGTGGCCCCTCTCGAGACCCCAGTTTTGCAGCGACAGCGAGTCGTGATCGCTACCCAGGAGCTTCTCATAGCCTCCTATGGACGCTCGCAGCGACGAGGTGTCTGCTATTGCGCGCAAAACGCTGCTGAGATTGTAATAGAGAGTCGCCCTAGCGTCGAGGAGCTGCGGATCTCAACCTGGTAATCCAACTGGACGCTGAGCGCTACTAGCTCAATCAACAATGGCGACGCCCCCTGGTTCTAGCACGCGTTCCTTGAAACTCAACCGCACGAACGTGTGTGTGTGTACAGAAATCGGTATCGCCGCTGACTGCCATTGTCTTGTCGGTCTTCAGCTGCTTGGATAGCTCTGCGCGACCGGTTGGCGATGTCTTTGACGAGCTCGACCGCAGATGTCAAGCACGCCACCGAGACGAACGGTCCTGGAGACAAAACAACCAGCAATGGGAGCTTCTCGTGCTTGGTGGCTTGCTCCTTCTCTTCTCCAGCCAACTGGCTGTGAATTGTGCGACGGAACTCCGAGTGTGGCAAATTCTCGTGCTTGATTTGATTTCTGCTCAAAACCGGGAAATGAATCCGAAAGGCAAGGTTTGTGATTTCTTGAAGATAAATCCGAAAGACTGTGCATCACGGCGTCACGGAGCTCGTCGTCGCGCCTCTTGTGCATTGTGCGAAAGCATTGCGTGTATTGTGCAACTGAGCTCGTGGGAAGACCGATGGGAGGAAAACGGAACTGAACAGCACGATGCTGAATGAACTTTTGTATCTAGATTATTTGTTTTTTGTGCAAGCATATCTGGGCGAGAGCTTTCGTTGAGACACGAATGTACACAGGAACACTTGGACACGTCGAAACCTCTCGCGCGTTCTTCTTGCTGTCGATGACGGCGTCTATTGCTTTTTGCTCTTGAGGAAGAAAAGCGCGCCAATGCCGACCGCAAGAAGGACGGTGGCAGCACCCGCGAGCACCACAACGCTGTTGCCATCAGCCGCCGCATCCCTGGCCTTCTTCTTGGCAGCCTTCGCTGCTTCCGCCTTCTTCTTTGCCTTCGCCTTGGACTTCTTCGTCACCTTCTCCTCTTCCTCCTCGTCCTCTTCGTCCTCATCCTCGTCCTCACTCTCCGGCTTATCCTTATCCGAGTCCGACTCAATATCCTCCTCCACCTTCGTCAGCTTGCGACGGCGGTTCTTCCCCGCGACAGACGATGGCGTCGACTTGGCAGATCCAGACGGCGATCCCGATGGGGCTGCTGGAGCGGCAGCGGCAGCCTCTTTCTTATTCTTCTTGCTGCTACTGTCGGCGACGCCAGATTTGACGAGGTCCACCAGCAGCACGATGCGCTTCCAGCCCGCGCGCTTGGCCATGCTCACAGCTTCAATCAGACTCTCGTCGGTCGTCAGCACGGCCATGTCGCCATCGTCGTCTTCGTACTTGAGGCGGATCTCGTCCGCACCCTCAACGCCCATCTTCGTGCGCACTTGGTCGAACAGCACAGTGATCGAGTCGTAGCGACACATGATGCGATGGTAATGGCCCTGCGTGCGATCGCTCACCTTGAAGATGAACGTGTCGTCGGCCATGTTTTGCGCCATCGCACTCGTCGCAGTGGTGTGCGCGGCACTGATGACCGACACGCTCTCTCCCAGCTCGGCGTAAGCGGCAGCCGCAGAGAAGCCACCGCCGCGCATGCCCATCGCGCTTCCGCGGAACTCGCTGCGCTCGAAGTCTTCGATCGTCCCGACCGAGTTCGTCTCGTCCGCATCGTACATGTCGCCAGCTTCATCTTGCAAGTTCATGGCCGTCTGCCAGAACTGACGCCAGTCGCCGCCACCCGCGCTTCCCGAGTTCGTGAACTGGCCATAGCTCAGGCACAGCACATCAGCCATGCCGTAGACGTCGCCGGAATCAGTCAGCACCGGCATGAACAGCTGCCCAGCGTCATGCATCAAACGAAGACCGTCCAAGATGCGGGAACTTGGACCCAAGGATTCAGGATCCACAGTCATGACCTCTTCCACCGGAGTGATCTCGGCTGCCAGACCCTTCGCCACAAGCTTGCGGAGCAGGTCCTTCGGAGTCACCATACCGACAATCGTGCTTCCGTCCACCACAATCGCAGCCTTCTTCGTGGTCGCCATCATCTTCGCAGCGGCAGACACCGTAGTAGACAACTGGACAATCGGAGGCTTCGGTTCTCCTTCAAGAGCGACAGCGACAGTCGGACGCACCATCTTCTCCATCATCGGTCCCAAAAGTCGGTGCAACGATGAACCATTTCCAAGGTCTCGAGAAAAGTCGGTCGCAGCCGCCTCGGTCGATTGCTGAACGCGTTCCATGCACGTGATGGCATCGTACAAACACTTGGAAATATCCAGCATGCCTTGAATGACACCGTCACTACCGACAACCGGGAGATGCTTGAATCGGCCTTCGAGCATCTTCGTGATCGCTTCAATGGCAGGGTCATCCGACCGCACGCAGCTTGGGTTCGCCGTCATCACAGAGGCCACGGAGCACGTCTCTGGGTCAATCTCCTTCGCCAGGACACGTCGCGTGATGTCCGTGTCGGTCAGGATACCACGCAGCTCGCCCTCTTCAGTCGTGATCACCACCGCTTCGACGCGGGCGTGACGCATTCGCTTCGAAGCTTCGGCGACAGTGATGAACTCGTTGATACGCGTGACTTGGCGTGGACGCAGCTTCGAAACTGGTCGGAGCGCACCTTCAGCTTCTCGGCGAGCAACTGATCCTGCAGACGAAGCCGTTCGACTACGAGTGCGACCACGAAGCTGCGACTGGCGAGGTCGTCGAGACGCCTTGGATCCAGCCACACTGATGCTGACACTGCCTGCTTCGCTTCTATCGTCATCGTCGCGCGTGAGAGCGAGCGACATGTCCCAGAAAGACTTCCAGTCCGACGAATCACCACCGCCAGCACCCTTGGCAAACGTGCCGTAGCAAAGCGAGAGAACATCCACCATGCCAAGAATCGTGGCAGAGCTTTCCTCCACAACTGGCAAGTGGAGGAATTTCTGCTCGTGCATGACGTGAAGAGCATCCACGAGAGACGTGCTCGGCGACGCTGATTCTGGGTTCGGCGTCATCACCTGGCTCACAGTCGTCGTAGCGGCATCGAGTCCAGCGCCGACAACGCGAAGAAGCAGATCCTTCGGAGTGAAGACACCAATGAGGCGCTTTCCGGTTGCCAGACTCCCGCCACGGAACGATGAAGAGATGTCGCTTCCGCCTGGGTAAACGTCTTCGACGACGAGTGCAGCCTTGCGAGAAGCGGACATCTGTCGAGCAACCTCCATCACCGTCTCATTCGCGTAAACAAGTGGAGGCAGCTGGTCGTTCTGAAGAATGCTCTCGAGCGTTGGCGACAGCAACTTCTCAACCATTGGACCGACCAGTTGCTGCAGCGCACCCTGGTTTCCGGCAAGACTGGAGCCGAGACCAGTAGCAAGCAGCTGCTTCTCCAGGTTCTCGCGGATCGCGCCACTTGACGACTGCTGAGCCTTCTCCAGTCGCGTGATGGCATCGTACAAGCACTTCTGGATGCGCAGCATACCAGCAACCATTCCCTGGGCGTCGACGACGGGCAAGTGGCGGAACTTGCCTTCGAGCATCATGAACATGGCATCCATGGCGCTGTCCTTTTCATCCACGAACTTCGGGTTTGGAGTCATCGCGTCGCACACATTGATGAAGTACGGATCGTTTCCGAGGGCAACCACGCGTCTCGTGACATCCGTGTCGGTCAAGATACCCTTCAGCACACCATCTCTCGAAATGACGAGTGCCGCATCGGTGTGGGTAAGACCCATTTCCTTTGCCGCATCGGCAACCGAGAAGGTGTCCAGGATCGTGACAGCCTTGGAAGGTCGGAGCTTGGAAACTGGACGGGAGTCACCTGACGCTGGCGTCGGCTTCTTGAATCCGTGGTCGTGCGCCGATCCGCCACCCGGTCGGTTGACGGAGAAGCTGCTCTTGAAACTGTGCACAGATAAAGTGTCATCGTCATCGTCGACAGCAGCTTCGAAAGACGCATTCCAGAACGCCTTCCAGTCGCTTGGACTTCCCTTCGCGAACGAACCGTAACTGAGAGAGAGCACGTCCACGAGTCCGATCGCCTGCATGCTTGATTCGGACTGGAGCACGGTCAGATAGAGCGTCTTCTGGTCGTGCATGGCGTGCATGGCGTCGATCACAGAGGTGTTCCCGTAAATGGTCGCCGCATCCTCTTGCATGACGTCAAACACTGCGGTAGTGTGCACTGGCTTCCCCTTCGCCAGCACCTTTTCAAGCATGTCCTTTGGCGTGAACAAACCGAAGTACTGGCCGCGGTTACTCACAACAAGTGCCGCCTTCTTCGTCGCAGCCATGAGCTTCGACACTTCGTACACCGATGTGTATGGCTGGACGCGAGGAGGCTCCACGTTTTCTTCGTCCAGCACACTCTTGATGTCAGGAGAGAAGATCTTGCCAACCATCGGGCCGAGGAACTGCGACAGCGCACCGCGTCCACCTTGTCGGTTCTTCATTTCCTTCTCCAGCGTTTGACGGAGCGCAGCAGACGATTGCTCGGACTTCTCCATCTTGCGAATAGCGTCATACAAACACTTTCCGATGTTCAAGATGCCGACAACTGATCCGCTCTTGTCCACGACAGGCAAGTGTCGGAATTTTCCTTCCAGCATGCGCGTGAGGGCGTCGATGGCAGGGTCTTCCATTGAAACGAAAGTCGGGTTTCTCGTCATGACTTCACCCACCGAAGTGGTTTCCACAGGCTTGTCCTCAGAGACGACGCGGCGAGTCAGATCAGTGTCCGTGATGATACCCGACAAAAGACCATCGTCAGACACCACCAGAACACAATCCGACTGACTGCGTCCCATCATACGCGACAGCTCGTTCACAGTAGCCGACTCCTCGACCGTGAGGACCTTGGAAGGGCGAAGCTGAGCGACCGTGCGGCTCATCTCTCGCTCCGCGGCAGCCGACTGGAGCGTGGTTCGCTGGCGCGTCGTGTTGGCGTTCGCTCCTGGGTTCACCGGTTGATCCAACTGGAGTGCTGTGTTCCAGAACTCTTGCATTTGCTCGCGGTCCTCTCCGTAAATCGCATCGATCGTGCCGTAACTGAGCGCCAACACGTCGACGAGACCAGCAACGATGCTGTTCGAGTTCTCAAAAATCACTGGAAGGTTCAAGCTCTGCGAGTCGTGCATGATGTGCAGGGCATCTAGCACCGACGTCGTCGGGGTCGCCAATTCAGGATCCGTCTCCATCACGTCTTCAATGTACGTTGTGTTCGGGTCCAGCGAGTTCGCGATCACTCTCATGACCAACTCGTACGGAGAGAAGAGTCCGACCAGTCTGTCCGTGGCAAAGCTGTCGACGATCAGAGCAGCCTTCCTCGACGTTGCCATCGCCTTGGCGACATCGCTGACCAGCGTTCCGGTTGGTATACGAGGCGCCAGTGCAGACCCGTTGCGCTTCTCCTTTTCAAGTAACGATTCCAGCGTTGGCGAAGTCAGCTTCTGCAGCATCGGACCAAGGAACTGCTGCACAGTCGAAGACGCGCCGCTCTTCTCAAAGGAAGCCTTCATCTGTTCGGTCGACTGCGTTGCGTGCTCTAAGCGCTTGGACACGTCGTAAATGCATTTGCCGATGTTTAGCACTCCTGCAACAGTTCCGTCTCGACTCACAACAGGCAGGTGGCGGAAGTGGCCCTCCTGCATTGACAGCATCGCATCAATCGCGCTGTCTTCTGGCGCGACGTACTTGATGTTCTTCGTCATCACGTCACCAACCTGGACTTGATCTGGCACCAAGTCGACTGCGAGCACACGACGACAAATGTCGGTATCCGTCAAAATACCAACAAGCGCACTCGTGTGGTCGATAACCAGCAACGCATCGGAGCGCTTCTGCTTCATCAGAATGGCGGCGTCAACCACAGTCGACTGCTCCGTGATCGTCACTGCTGCACTTGGACGCAAACTGGAGACTGGACGCACGTTCACTTCCTTGTCGCGGTCCTTGCGCTGGCGAGCTTTGCTCGCCACAGACATGTTGGACATCGACGCGGTGTCGTCAAAGTTGTCGTTGTGGTGAAGATCAAGCGCAGCGTTGAAGAACTGGGAGACGTCGCGAGATTCACCCTGTCCGAACGACGCGCAGCTGATGGAGATCACATCCGCGATGCCGAAAACCTCACCAGTTGTTGGCGACACGACTGGCAAGTTGAGGAACTTCCCGTCGTGCATGATGTGGAACGCATCCAGAACGGTCGTGTCAGGCGGTGCAGACTCAGGGTTCGACGTCATCACCTCGCCAACTGTGGTTGTGTGCAGATCCAGATCAGCAGCGACCACTCTATGCAGCAAGTCCTTTGGCGTGAAGATACCAAGCAGGGTGATCGGGTACGAATCCGAGACGATGAGCGCTGGCTTCTTCGCGTCCGCAATCAACTTGGTGACCTCAAAAATGCTGTCGTCGGCTCGTACAAGTGGCGCCTTCGTCTCACCAGGGGCGGAGAGAACATCCTTCAGCGATGGAGACAGCATCTTCTCCAACATGCCGCGCAACAGCGAGTTAGCCTGGCTGTTTCCGAGTTCTTGCTGGAGCGAGGACGACGAACTTTCGATTCGACGAATCGCATCGTGCAAGCACTTGGCAACATTCAGCAATCCCACGACGTTGCCATTGTGGCTGCTCACAACTGGCAGATGGCGGAATCTGCCCGTCAGCATCGTGTCCAAGGCATCCACGGCACTGTCCTCGAGTGTGACGCAACTTGGGTTTGGCGTCATCACAGCGGCGATTCTCGTCGTCTTCGTGTCGAGTCCCTTTGACACAACTCGGCGCGCAGTGTCGGTATCAGTCAGAATGCCGGTCAGCGCTCCCTCCCAGTTGGTGACAAGCACTGCGGCCGCGCGATGTGACTTCATCAACTTGGCAGCTTCATGGACAGTGACGTCTTCAGTCACAGTGAGCGCCTTGGCTGGTCGCAGTCGTGCGACGGTGCGAGATGGATCGGCATCGCGCTTCTTCGCCTTCGACATCGTAGACGCCATGGAAATCGTGGATCTTGCGTACGACTGAGTCGAAACAGCAGAAGAATTGGATCCAGATCTTGGACGCTGCTCGAACGAAGCTTTGGCAAACGAAGTAGCAGTAGGCGCAGCAATGGCTGCCTTCGGCGCAGGTCGAACAGTAGAGATCGTCGGCGATGCACCTGGCAGCTTTGTTGGAGCAGCAGTCGGCACAGCAGTTGGGCGTGTACTTGCGCCGTTCACCACTGGTCCTCCAACGCGTCCAACAGCGACAGATGCGCCAGCCTTCGTTGGAGATGCAAGTGGTGGAGCAACGCGTCCAACAGGACCGATACCAGGCAAAGCAGCTGGAGCAGACACAGGGCCGCCTGGAACCTCAGTCGTGAACTTTGGCTGCGCTGCTGGTGTTGCTTGTGGGGCTGGAACTGGAGTCGGAGCTGGTGGAGGACCAAACTTTGCCCTTCGCTTCTTCAGCAAGTCGATATCCTTCTGGACTTGAGCGCACTTGTCAAACTCCTTGCGCTGCATGAGGCGTCCGATTTCGGCGTTCAGGTTTTCGATTTCAGCGTCGAGCTCTTCGGGAGTTTGCTTCTTCTTTCGTGCTGCAACCAGCACATCCAGATCGACTTGAAGCAGTCCACACTTCTCGAAGTCTCTGGCGGACATCGCCGAAGCGATCTTGCCTTCAACACCGCGGATGCGTTCGTCCAACTCGGCCGGCTCCAGCTCGTTCAAATCTTCCTTCACGTTCTTCCTCACCTCCTGGAGCTCCTCGAGTTGCTTCTGCAAGTCCGCACACAGTGCAAACTGCTTGTTCTTCGCAGCTTGTTCCATGTCTTCATTGAGTTTCTTGATTTCAGCATCGATCTCCTTTGCCGTGCGTACCTTCTTGCGAGCATCGACAATCTTCTCCAGATCCTTCTGCAAGTTCGCGCACAGTTCGAACTGCTTGTCCTTGGCAGCTTGAGCGATCGCGACTTCCATTTCGGAAATCTTCTGGTCGAGTTCCTTCGGACCAAGACCTTCGAACGGGCGCAGCAAATTCTTCTTTCGGACAAGATGGCCGCGAACAACCTTCTGCACCACAATCGCCTTCTCAATCTTGTAGCGATATTCTGTCACAAGGATCTTGTACTTCACCACCGCGACGCGAGTCTTCAGAATGCTCATCATCTTGTACGCAGAGCGACGAAGCTTCTGCAGTCGTCTCTTTGCAGCAAACTGTCGGATCTTGGTCTGGATCTTGATGGCGGCGTCAGTCAGCTTCATGTTGCGACACCACTTCTGCAGGGTTCTGGCAGCTGCTTTGCAGCGAAGAACTTCGAGCTTGCGAAGCTTGAGGGCGACAGTGCGCTTGAGGAACACTTTCGTCTTACCCAGCTGCCATTGGTCTTTGCCCGCACCAAGCATGTCTGAGATCTCTTCCACGAGTTCGCCAATGGTTTCCGCTTGTGGAGCCAGCGACTGGTAGTCGTAGAAAAACACATCGTGATCCTCACGAAGAGCAAATCCGCGTTGACGGATCTGGATCGCTTCCATCATTCCGGAGTACTTCAATTGACGAGCGCAGTCGGCGTCGTTCAACTCACCGGAGCGCTTGTACTCGTTCGGCTTGATGCAGCGCACGTATCTCGGGTTAGCCAGAGAGATCTTGTTCATCAATTCTTGAAGCTGGAAACGGAACTGCGCGCCGACAGAAACTTCACGAAGGTTGCGAGATTTGCCGCCAGCACCACCAGCACCGCCGGCGTCTGGTCGTCGCGAGATAGCCTCCGATGGACGCTTCGCGTTGTTACCTGGCATCGCTTCCATCGATTGAACGTTCAGATCAAAGATGCTGCGCACCCAGTCACTCTCCGACTGCTTGATCAGCTCCTTCATGTCGTCGTTCAAGGTCTCATTGTTCTTGTCGTTGAACCCACTCGCGTCGTAGATCACTTCGCCCGCGTAGTGCTTGATACCGAAGTGAAGACTCGCATCGACCTTTGGATGGATGTACCAATCGTGCTGGTTCTTGTTCGTCGACTGGGAACCATTCGGATCACGTCCGAATTGGGCATGCAGGATCGACACGAATTTCTTGTTCGCTTCCTCTCCTTTCAGTCTCCAGATGTCATCCAGGGAGATGAAGATGCCAGGCTTTCCACTCGGCTTGCTCTCGATCAAATCCAAGCACTGCTGGTTGTCGAGGAAGTCGATGTGCTTCCAGTCGATGCCTTCCTTGGTGTACTCTTCCTGCTCCACTTCAAGCATGTGCTGGTTGAAATGGCGCTGCAGTTTCTCGTTCGCGTAGTTGATGCACAGCTGCTCGAAAGTGTTCCACTCGAACTTCTCGAAGCCGTAGATATCCAACACACCGATGAATCCCCACTTGTCTTGAGGTCGTGAAATCGTTCGGTTCAGCTCCGAGACAAGCCACAGGAACAACGACGAGTACACGGCCTTAGCCAACGCATCACGCTTGTCACGGACTTGGTCAACGTTCTGCTGCTGCACAATCACTTTTCCGCCGACGAACAGCTGACGAGTCAGCAATGCCTTGTGAAGCGCATCTTCGCTGACCTTGAGCAGCTTCGCCACGTGTCGGAGGCCTTCGTGGGCTTCTTCGCCAGCCGGGACGCACGTTTCGTTCTCTGCGGCGAACTTCAGGTTGCCCAAATGCAGCACAGCAGCGAGCAAGTCGAACACTCGCTCTTGGCGCTCTTGGTTGATGCCAATCGTCGCCATGCAGTGCTTCGTCGTCTCAAACTCTTTCGCGTCATTGCTGCCAAATCGAAACACGCAAACACGAGATCAACAATGTCAGCGAATGAGCTGTTGCACGAAGCTGCCATGCAACTCAGACAAAATACGCACCAGGACTGAATCGTGAAGCATTGACTCTTGCGAAGGTACTCGTAGTCGTGCGGCGTGGTCAGCTTCAATTTCTCTCGAAGCTCATCATCAGCACCTGCGAGAAGCTGCACGCACACATACACCACAACGAATCGAATCAACAGTCAGTATCACGTTGGTGAGCGCGCACAACAGACAAACAACGCGCCAAGTACCTGGTAGAAGATGTGGTAGTTGCGTTCGCCGATGCTTTGCGAAACGATGCGCGTCTTCTCGAGCAAGAAGTTCATGATCTCAGCGCCAACGATCTTCCCATGGTGGTCGAACTGGATCTCAATAAACTTGCCGAAGCGACTCGAGTTGTCGTTACGCAGCGTCTTTGCGTTGCCAAACGATTCAAGCAGCGGGTTCGACTCCAGCACGCGCTCTTCCAATTTACCGAGCGCACGAGAGACCGTGCCGTTTGCATTGTTCGCCGCTGCCACCTGGTGGCTCACCTCCTGCGGCGCCTGCTCGTTGGGCACCTTGCGGTAGCTGGTCGCGCGCGCCAAGTACTGCATGATGATCTTCGTTGTCTCGGTCTTGCCAGCACCACTCTCTCCACTGATGATGATACTCTGGTTCGCCGGGTCGAGCGCGCCACCCTGGATCAGCTGCGTGTACGCGTGGTCGGCGAGCGCAAACACGTGCGGAGGGAGCATGCCCATGGTCTTGCCGTAGTACTCGGTCATCTTCGCCTCGCTGTACACCGCGTCGAGCGGCTTGTACGGGTTGATCGCGATCAGGATCGGGCCAACGTACGTGTAGATGTACTCCTTCTCGTACCGCCGTCGCAGGTTCTCGAGCAGCGAGGCTTCCGAGAGGTCGGACATCTGCAGAATGTCCTCAAACGTCGTGACCGCCGCGCTGCCCGCGCCGGCGCCGGGCGCCCCCGACGCGTCTTCGTCCTGCTGCTTCTTCTTCATCTTGGCGCGCATCAGGCGCTCTTTGCGCGTGGCGCCGGCGCCGCCGCTCTTGCCGTTGCGCTGCATCTATCTATCACCGCTTTCTCTCTCTTGTCGTCTTCCGCTCTCGCTGTCTTCTCCGTACAGAGACGCCCAGCACCGCGCGCACACACACACACACGCACTCGTGTACAATGGACGAGCTGCGTGTACACACCGACGTTTCCCACTCTCTCTCTCTCTCTCTCTCTCTCTCTCACGAGCGCACAGACGCACGAGTGAAGCGAAGGAAACGAGGGGGGAGTTCTGCTGCCGCGGGATGATACGGGAAAATGAACGCGGGGCGGGCGCGAGCACGGAAGGCGAGCGGCAGGCGAGAGGCAGGCGAGAGTGATTGTAGTGATTTTTGCGCCTGACGAGAAATGCAAAAGCAAGTGGAAAAACCTCAAAAACCTCGCTTTCACGAAAAACGGCTGTTCTCTTTTAAAGCACGGTAAGGCCTCTTTATATTGAGAATAGCCGAAAAGGTGTATGCTTTTGATGCCACAATACCCTCTCTTTAATGGCTCACCAGATGGCGTCACGCCCTTCAAAAATGCGACCTCCTCCCCGATTTAGTGCCCATCTGAAAGGTGAGCTTGCGAAATGGCTTCCGAAAAAAGGGAAGATCGCCACATTTGTGGGGATGGACGAGCGATGGATGGGAAAGGAAGGGCCCCACGCACTTTAGCGACCTGTGCTCACCGATGCTCTGCCATTCGAGTGTGTGAAAGCGCGAGAGCCACCAAGGTGCCTTGGAATTCGTCGACCTGATGATTCTGGAGGGCAACAAATGGCTGGATGTCACTAACCCGCCAGTCACTAACCCGCCGTAACGTCTGATTGAAGAGGAACAGCCGGTTGCTGCTGTTGTTGCTCGCGCTCATAGAGCAAGCAGCTGGCGCGCGGGCCTTTGCATGCATCAACATCAGCAAACGCAGGCGCAAGTGTGTGCCTTGTTGCTTGCTCGTTTCGTTTGTTTGCTCGGCGCTCGCACACGTGTCCCTTCGCGCCATCGTCTTCATGGGCCACGTGTGCATGCAGTTTCGTTGGTGTACGGTTGTCTGAACAGCCACCGCTCGCTCTGGATATGCGCGGGTCTGGATGGATGGAAGAGTGAAACAAGCACGTGGCCTGGACCTGCCTGGCCTGGTACAGACACTGTGTGTTTTGCGCGTTCGACCTCACGTGAAGCGCGTCTCCTCGGCCGATTGCCCTGCACCACAGCGGCGAGTGCACTATGTGTGTGTGTGTGTGTGCATGCGTGCGTGCAGCGAGCGCGGATCGCATTCGTGAGCGCAATACATTACACGCCATGCATAACGCCAAAACGTATCGGCCCTCTGGCACCAGCTGCTTGACCAGAGCTCGTCACAGATCCAACGAGAGAGGTCTACCGGTGTTATACAGATGCACGCCCCGATGGGCCAAGCTGTGGCCAAGTCACGCAACGCGGCTGTGGCTTCATGAACAGACTCACTGTCGTAACCAGTGCCCAATAGGGAGGTAGATGCGTCGACGCTGGTAGCGCTCATCAAGGTCCTTAGCTCCGCGTGCAGGTCATCGCATACTGCGCGAGGTCTGTGGTGATAGAGCTCCAGTCGCGTTGCGACTCGCAAAGTGGGGATTCTCCGCAAACGTTCACGGCAGTCGTCATGAACCGTGTCCGAGAAGAAAAATTCCAGTCACTTTGTGGCAAAGCACGTTGCTACTGCTACTGGGGTCCCCCCTTCTCATGACAGTCGCACACTTCGTAATAGGATCCTTGTATTCCTTGTCGAGAGTCTGCGTGAACTCCGCTGGCTGTGGCAGGGCTTCCAGAGGCACAAAGGAGCTCGTGCATTCATATCAGATGACATCCCACCTTGCAAGCAACTCCACCGAAACGGTGCGCGGTTAGATCCTTAAAGGCGCAAGCTTTTCTGATGATCAAGGCAAGAGAGAAAGAGAGAGAGGGAGAGAAGGTCGGCTCGCTGCTCGAGTATACGCTTGTATGTCATCAAACATCCTGCGCAGCGCGGATCGCGACTCGCTGTCAAACTGGGATCCCGGGAGCGAGAGCCGTGCCGGAAGACTCCAAGCTGTCTGCCGTTTGCCAGAACGTGTGCGAAGTGGAGCTGGCGAACCTTTATGCTCACAAGTTGCGG
>JAASFQ010000622.1:0-17722 GCA_023333845.1 Globisporangium polare | reverse complement strand
TCTCATCACCAGAATTCGAAAGGGCGCCTCTCGTCGCCGCTGCAATCACGGGCGTGAGATTGATTGGACGTCCGAAGAAATAGGAAACGGCCCAGCGTTTCAGCAACCCCTGTCGTCTTTTTGAGAAATCAAGTTTCTATAAAGAGAAATCAAGTGAGTGGTGGCTGCTTTGAAAAGAGTGCGGAAACCGCAGATCACTTTCGCAGTCAAAGGTGGCGATCGAGTCGAACATTACTTTTTGGTGGGATGTGTTGGTGCGTTGCCTGGCCTGTTCGAGAACAAAGTGAGAGTCCGTTGTGCGTGAACAAGTTGAAAGCCATGCGATTGCGCACGCACGGCGCTGCAGGAGCATCGCCACGTCGCATTGGCTCGGTTGTTGAAGTTCACATAAACCTTTTTCACCACTTTGCAAAACCTCCATATATCACTATCGATAGGGACGCTCCCTCGGCCACGGTCACTATCCAGAGGATCGGGAATTTATTATCTGCTCGGCTATTGTTTTGTATCGAAAGCGAAATCAGCTTCACGACTCCTGTATAAAATGGTACCATCTTGCACAGGAATCGTGAAGTTGAGCTCGCTCTCGAAACAAAACAACAGCAAACCGCGACGAAGAATCGCGATCCTCTCGATAAGTGTCCGTGGCCGAGGGCCACTCCCTCTCGTGTAAAATCACGAGAGGTTGGTCGTCTCGAACGCACATCAACGCGAGGTGCTTGAGTGCGAAACAACCTGAGAGCTGCGTCAAAACACGCTGAAAGAGCGAGTTGGCGAATCGCAACCAGAAGACAGCCGATGAATGTGAGCGAGCGACACGCGCTCTCACGAGGATTACTCGAGCCCTTGAGGATCTCGTTCCATTGGACTATCGCGAGAGACTTCCCATTCGAGTTCGCTGTGAGAACTCACCTCACTGCCGAGACAGTTCAAAGTTCAGCCGGGCCAAGGTAACCAGCTCCGTCAGCCACTTGCGCGCTCTTAGTCCTGGTCGATGTCCGCGATGTTGTTGAACGCGTAGTTGGGCATGGTGTTGAGCCCGTTGCCGAAGGGCACACCGCCACTCGTGGCCGTACGATACGGGTGCATGTTCTCCGAATAAATGTCGGCGTGGTAGTCCAAGTCCTCTGCACGTTGACGATGTCCCAGTTGCTCAGGCGCTTGTCGAGCTCGACCGAGTTGGTGGCCGGGTTGCCGCTCGAGACGAGCTCCGGGAGACTGGCGAGGTAGGCCGTCGTGACCGTGAAGGAGCTTTCGGCGAGGCTGCGCAGCATCGCGGACGAGTGGAGACTATTGGTGGTTGGAGTGCTGGAGATTGGTGCTAGTACTTGTGCTTGTGCGCTTGGAGGCGAGTTTGGAAATGAGCTCTTTGTTTCTCGGAGCCGCGGCGGCCGACAGTGTGGTGGGGGTGACTGGAGGTCAGCTCCTTGTGCCATCACCGTCACTGCCTGTGCAGTGGTGATGTGGAGGACCAATCGATCGACAGACTCGACGTAAACCGATCTTTTGCGGGCGTGAGATGGACTGTCAGTGATCATTTGAGCGCGCGAGTGCTGTACTGTGTACGTTAAACCTTGTCCATTGAAAGTTCTCTGCAAGGCCTGCAACCTGAGCATGTCTACTCCTACTCCTCCGGACTGCTCCTTCGCTTGTAGAGCCTCCGATGCTTCATATTCCACTCGAGTATCGGAGTGGATTGCTGCTTTCTAGTACGCACTGTATGTATCCAAGCGAAGTTGGAGCACTGGAGTTCTGCAATGGTTCCATATGTCAACTTGGTGCGCGCTGCACCACCAATTTATACTTGCATTGCCGGGCAATGTGGATTTCGACGAAGTCGACTGCCATTGATGTAACATCTGAGCTCTATAGCACTTCGAAGTAGTTGTCTTCTTTCCGTAACACTGTTGTCAATCGACACGAATCACGATTTCTCGTCATCCTCGACCTCGCTCGAAGAGAGGACTGCTGGCGACCTTGCTGCTGACGATGTCGGTATTACCACCGGCGGAGGCGCTGAGCTTGGAAACGTGTCATACGGACTCAGGTACTCGAGGTGGCCGCGCAGAAACAGCAACTCGTCTTCGTCCTGCGTCACGTGCTCCCACACGAGGCGAGAGCTCCACGCCAGAATCGTGATGATTCGCTGCACGACGAAGCTCTGCACACCCACTCGAATTCGTCTGTGTGTGTCGATACGGTAGCTCATGATTGTCCGGTCTTGGAACGAGCTGTACTCATCCAAGAACACTCCGACGATATTGAGTACGTTGGTCGCCAGGAAGGTCGCCATGACAACCACAAGATACTTCTTTCGAAACTGGAACTTGGCTTTCACAGGTGGCGTGAGGGCGTCCAGAGTCAGGATCCAGTGAAACCAGATCGCCGCCGTGATGAACCCGATCGAGCGTGGTCCCCAGTAGACCATGTCACAGAGCCCAAGTCCCAACAGGAGGCACTGCGCGAGGGAGAAGACGTAGTCGAAGCTGGAGAAGAGCGCTCGCAGCAGATCTCTTTGATAGTGCGCCGCAAACGTCGCGCAGAAGACACACGTACAGGAGAGGCCAGCGACGAGCAGTGGAGTGCTGGAGGTCTGAGCGAAGCGCAAGAAGCCGTTGATGCTAGGGATGCTGTCGTTGCTGGTGTGAACTACATCTCCAGCGCTCAATTGATGGCGCGCGTCGACTTGCGCGAGAATCGATCCGAGCAACGCGCCAATGTAGCCAACCACTCCGCTGGAGTACAACAACCACAGTGATGCGTTCGAAGCAGGCGCTCCTGCGTTTGCTCCGAGTCGCCACCCAGCTCGCGGCCACAGTGTACAACTTGGATCCACGGAAGTAAGCAGGAGCGATGAGAGCAGGAGCGACCGAGCCTCCGGAGTGCTGCCGATCTCCGAGATGGATTCCGGAAGCAGGCGAGACCTGCGACAGCGACTGCGTTGTAGAGGTAACACGAGCGCGAGGTGGAGCTTGGTCGTCAGCACCACGCACGGGATGCTCCGGAATCCCGAGAACGTTTGGTGGACCAGCGTTCTCTTGCGAAAGACCTTCTTCGCCAAGAAGATCACGAGGTTTGTCGACGTGAACATGAGCACGTCGGGCCCATCGACGCGGAGACGCTTGACCTGGAACACGACATAGTTGGTGTCACGAACCTTGTCGAGCACGAAAAGTACGAGCAGCCCAACCACCGCTGGGATCACGGACATGACGGATTTTGTCGCGCTCGGGAACGTGCGGAAGTTGGCGTCGATCATGATGATCGACTGGATCGCGAGCCACGAGGCGAACCCCACGCTCGCGCGGTTGTCGCCGAGCAGGTAGGCGGTCAGCAGCGAGTTCGTGGCGTTCACGACCGAGATGAACCAGAATTCGTGGTTCCACAGCAAAAGCCGCATGACGTCGAGCGAGAACAAGCTCATCACGCACAGGATGGTGATGCACCCTGCTGCACTGATGACCACGAACGCGACCTGGAAGATCGAGCGACCCATGAACAGCGACGTGAAGTAGAGAATCGAGCCGAGCCGGAAGAAGACCGCAAGTCTAGCGAAGTTGACGCGAATGAACGCCAAGTAGCGATCGTGCTTCGCCGGCGAGAGCATGAGACTCGCGAGCGTTTTCGATATGTCGACTTGAGGCAGCGCTCGCGAGAGCTTGAGGGCGTACGAGCACTGCTCGAGGCTGTTGCAGGCTGTAGAGCTTTGTATCGGAGGGGACGGCACCACGGATACAGTAGATGCTGTCGCTTGTCGACCCCTTTGCTCGACTTGATCGACATTCGTGCTCTTCGCTAGCATTGCTGCTGCTGACTGTCACTCGTGACAAGAACTAATCGAAGTATGATGGAGCCAAGCAGTGCATTCTGCTTGGCGACTTTAGGGCTTTTGTTTGACGCGTTCCCGACATGGTAATGAAGCTGAAGCCAAGCGAACCTTGCGAAAATAGAATCCGCTCGAATTAGGGTCTCTGGACGGTGGATGTGAGGCTTTGCTTGTGATCAGCGATGACTCCGACGGCGGCGGTCGATGCGCGTTCTGATTCCGCGTTCTTCTTGAGCTCAATCGAGATCGCCAGCAGCTCGTGCACCTGGCGCGAAAAGCGCTTCTCTGCGTCGCTCTGTTTCGTCACTGGTCTCTTCTTCCTTGACTTCGTCACTTGAGCTGGACTCGCTTGTCGGGTCACTTCACCTTTGCGGTGCTCTTTTGATGGCGACGCAGCTGTGACTGGATGCCCTCCGCCTCCTTCTAGGGGTGATATCGAGTCATTTGTCGAACTTCGAGTCGCACTCGGTGAGTTTGGCTCACATGCAAGCTTTGCTGGCTCTTCTTGCTGCTCACATGCGATCTTGCGGATGGAATCACTGCGACTTGCTGCTAAACTTGGATGCCGGTAAGCTGTGTCTCCGTTCGCGTTGCTGGCAATATCCGAGCGATGCATAGTGTCAAACAGAGCGACACCATCCACTGGGGCGGTTGTCGCTTCATTGAGTGTGTCTGAAAACGTCGTTGGCGCTTTCATGGCTCGCGTTTGAGCGCTTCGAATTCGCCTGGTGTTGTGGTACGAGAATGCTGCTGACTGTGACGCAGTGCTGATCTCACAACGAGGCGACGCACTTCCAAACCCAGTTTCAGTCCATGGGCTCGCGGCTGTCTTTGGACGTCCAGGTGGACGATGTGGGCTCCTAGGTGGAGCTAGTCGTCTTGAAGCTTGCAGACTATGACACGCTTCGAGCACTGCTGCGGACCCTGGAGCCAGCTCCTGTGGATCTGCCAACGTGTTTCCTGCAGATGGAGCTTCCCATATTGCCTGCCAGGGCATGCTCTGCTCTTGATCGTGGAAAGTCTGCATACTTGGGATGAACGGCGATCGCAACGGGTTCTCTTGGTGTCGAGTCGCGTGCTCCGAGGCAACCAAGTGCTGGATATACTGCGACTTCATCCACTCGGCTCGCCGCCTCTTGTCCACAAAGTGCTGAAGGTCTTGCTTCCCACTCTCCTTGAACTTCGTCGGGGTTCGAGCGCTCGTGGCTCGTGGCTGCGTGCGATTCTGGGCGAAGGTCCAGGAGACTGTCAGCTGCTCAGTTTCCACCTCTTTAGGTGTGAGCGCAGTGCTGCAGTTGTCAGTCGCTAACGTCTTTGCGTCTTCTCTCGAGACCTCCCGCATCAGCTCTTCGATGTATTGAGCAGTGCTGATGTAATCCTCAGAAGTCAGTGGGGTCGTGCCAGCAACCAACACACTCACAGCAGCACCGCTACGAACCATGCGAAGAGACTTCACCTTGCCTCTGCTGCGAAGTGTTCGCTCTTGCATCAGCACCTTCCTCTTGATCGCTCTCTCGTCGCTTGGCAGCCATTTCTCTTCATCCACGATATTCTGAAGCGCAGCGTCACCCTCGAAGAAATCTGCGAAATCACCGAGCAGCTCGTTCTCTGCCTTTTCATCAACCGCCTCCTGCACATGCTTATCTTGCAGCTCCTGTTGTGAAGGCTGGTACACAGCCATATCTTTGAAGAATTCGCTCAGTAGCACCACTTTTGCATCTGTCTTGGCTACTTCGTCGCTTTGATGAAGATGCTCAGTGGCACAATGACCGACGATTGTTGGTTGGCTTGAGCCTGTAGAGCTCTCCTCTGTGTGCATACCCACGAGCAGCGCCCGCTTCTTCTTGGAGCGCAGGAGCTTTGCAAGCACTTTGGTCTGAACCTCCTCAGCGTTCTTCAGCAGACGCACTTGTCTCTCCATCGCACGCGCGCGGAGGAACTTGGACTTGAGCGTTTCTGCAGTCGAAAGCGACTTCACATCCGTCACCTTCGAGCCTTCGAGTAGATCTGGAGGTGGCTGCGCTGCGATCGCCCTCTGTCGCTTCTTGCGCATCAAGAGCAGGCGTCGCAGGAGACTCGCGCTGTTCAGGATCCCCCTGGAGCCGAGAGGATCATCAGCTCCGAGCAAATCGTCATTTTCATTGGGTTCGCCTGAGCCTGACGCTGCATTCGTGGTAGCGTTATCTCCGTCTGCTTCTCTTCCGCCTTTTGGATCACATGAGCTGAGCTCTTGGCTGCTGTCAGTAGTTGTCTTGGCACTCATTCCGTCCTGATCTTCGTAGAACGCTTCAAAGTAGAATCCGTGCAGAGAAAAGATGTACAGGTAGTAGAGACCAGCGGCGGATGCCTGTGAGCTTGGAAGATCCTGGCTCTCGACATCGGATTCTGGAGTTGTCGATGAGGCATCAGCAGACCAGTCTGGGGCGTCGATGAGGATCGACTTCTTTTCACTCGGTCCACTAGATCCCATCACAATCAACGGTTAGCATGTCAGCAATAGGGTATCATCAGAGAAGCTTTCATATCCGTACCTCAGTGTGGTGTACCACTGCTGTGGAAGCGTCGCCTGCATCTTCTGGACTCGAACGTTGGGCTTGGAGATGAGCTCCTCCTGGGACTTGACAACGAAAATGAACGAATGCGCAGCTATTGAGTCCGGACTGCTGTTGCTGCTAGCTGACATCGATGCTGAAGATGATGGCGGCGTCAGCGCTGCCACGACAGCTGCAGCCCCCGCACCGCCTGCGGACGCCGTATTCTGGATCAGCGAGGTCTTCAACGTGACCACGAACGCGTTCGAGTGCTCGCGGTGGTCGATGATGAACAGCCGCGTGCTCTGGCGGTCGATGCGGCCGCACAGGCTCTTCTCCGCGCCGTACAGCAATGGGAATGGCTCTTGGATATTCGAGAACAGCGTGAGGATCGGTGGCGGTGCTGAAGCAGACTGGGCTATAGATAGGGAGCTTAACGCTGTGTTGTCGTCATCAGCACCAGAGGCTCCGTTGTGAACCTGGAGCTCCTGTTCACGACCATCAATTAAGCGCAGACACGCGTACAAACTCAGCGTCCGCCGACTGATGCAGTGGTTCGGGATCAGCAGCAGCGACGGGCGGTCTCCCAAGTCACGGAACGTCCACAGGAACTGCTTCTCGAGCTCCACGAAGTGTGACTTGAGCGCGATCGTCTTCCGGCGGATGCTCGTGCGGCTGTCGCGCTCGCGAATGAGCAGCTTGGCGCTGGTCGAGAGCTGGAGTTCTGCCGGTCTATCCGTATGTACACAAGCCCAAGAGGTTAGTTAAGATGAGCATCAGTTGGTGATTCTCATCAACGGCAGGTCGAATGATAGACATGCCTACTTTTCGTTCCCGAGTAGAACCATGAGAACCAATGGATGCATTGAGAGTTTCGCCTAGTAACAATACACAAGAACGACCGCAACAGTCAGTCAGGCTATTGCAAAGCAGTCAATCGACCCCGTCCCCCTCTCCACGTACTTCAAGCTCATAGTACTGAGCTTTCGGACGCAGTTGGCACGGCGTCAGCCTCTCGAGCGGGATCTGGCGCCACACGATCTCCTCCCGAAGCTGCCCGCCTGGATTGGGGTCTCCTTCATCACTATCTCCACCCGACAGAAGGTTTTTCTGAGTTGGGTCTCTGAACATGGGCAGTGTGCGCTGCAGGCGCTTGGTCATAAGCTGCAGGAACTCGAGGCACGCCTCGACAGAGCCACTCTACGAAATTGTGACACAACGATGTTAGCCAGCTACGGTTTCAGTGGTATCAGTCGCCCACAACAAGCAGCACATACCGTGCACGCGGTCGCGAGATCGATGAGCGAGATCGCGAAGCCCTCGTAGCTGAGCCCGTAGCTCCCGTAGGCGTCGAACTCACAGTCTTTCTGCCAGTCTCGCTCCGCCTGGTCCTGTGCTTCGAACCCAGGGAGACCAGGAAAAAGCCAGAGCAGCATCTTGAACGTGAACGCAAAGTACTTCTCCAGCTCCAGCTCCTGCCACTCGGGAATCTACAGAATAGCAAGAAGAGAAGTCAGCGACTTGGGGTCAGATGTTGCAGGTCGTAGCGAGAAAGCATTTCATACACTTACGTGCTTTCGAGGACTCGGAGTGGCACTTTGGCCATCGATTTGGCCTCCAAAGTGCGCCAGTGGCCAGCAGACGTCGGTGATGAATCGCTTGATGCGCGGGTCAAAGTACACGCCGACCACTTTCTCGAGGACTGCTCGCTCGTCATCGTGTTCATCTTCGCTCTCATCATCACTTTCATCGCTGTTGCTCAATACCACGCCCTGCGACGATTCTTGCTCCTCATCGCCGTGAAGCTCTCGGTCAGTCTGCTTCTTGCTTTCAGTATCGCCAGGGGGTGCGTTCGAGGTAGCTGAATCGATGTTGTCCGTCCCAGCCTCGTGGAGAAAGCGCAGTCGTGGCTGGTACTTGGACCGAAGGAGCTCGTAGCCTGGACGCGTTCGGATACTTTGTCTCCCGCGCTCCACTCTCCGCAGCAAGACCGCATTGTAGCACTCTTGAAGGTACTCCACCTCAAGCTGCACTCTCTGCTCTGCGTCCTTCAGTTCCGCCATGGCTTTGCTTCAACACAGTCAAGCATGCTACCTACACGAGGCTGGATTCAGAAGAGCGACCGCCAGTCTTAAATTAGAGCGACACCAAACACGCAGCTTTGTCTGAAAATGATACTCCCTGGGATGTTTCAGCTTCGACGTCGTCACCAGCAAGACTGGGACATTGCGTATTGGTCCACAGCGAATTCAGACGGGGATTGTGGCTTGATCTTGCTCCGATTAGTGCGTGCCTGGTACCATCGCCGTTCATCACAGCGCAACTGGAACCCGCAGCGCTCCAGAATTAGCGTCTCTAATCGCAGACCGCGACTGTCTTCATCCACAAGAGGCATGCTGCATGAGCGGTCAGTTAGTAGCTGGCTGTCACGCTGCGACTGGCGTGTCGTGTTCTCCTTGTAGCAAGCGGATGAAGCTGGCAGAGTCATGTAGCGACGGCGGTCGTCCAAAAGCCAAGCTCGCCAAGTTCGCCATCCTCCCAGTGCAGATATCGAGTCTCGATCCACAAAGCCATGCAGCGACATCGCCACCAGTTCCCCAGCACGCTCACCAACTCGACGATGCTTCATCTCTTCTCTACGAACTGGTTATCGCCCAAAAGCTACCGGTAGTGAACCTCGCGAACACGCTGCTCTCCAAGCTTTGCTCCGTGACAGTCCAGGAATCTCTGACCCAGTTCATGCGAAGACGGTATCGCGCTTACATCGGCCTCCATCGAGTCGCGTCGCTCGCATTCTTCGGCGTGCTGCTTGCTGAAAGCGAGAGAGTGCGCACTGCTCTCGCGTGCGCATCCTTCGTCAGTGTTCTCCCCGTGACCACAATAGTACTTTTCCTCTCAGTCGACATCATCCGGCTTCTCTCAAGCACCTACGAGTTCTGGTTCATGACAGCGCTCAACATCCTCCACTGGGCTTGCGTCATGCTCATCCTGCGAGACGCTCGCGCGCTGGTGTGCTTTGTGGCCTGGCTGAGTACTCAGACCGTGATCATGATCGACGCGAACTTCCGCACGTTTACATCTGCGACGAGGTCTGTCATCGTCGCGATCCCATCCGTGGCGGCCATCGGCGTTTGCTGCGCGTTCAAAGAGGTCTCTGGTGCGCACTTTAATCCCATATCGGTGGGTAAGATCGAGATTTCCCTAGCCGACATCGTGGTGTTCACGACATCGACGCTCGTAATCTTCATGGCGAAGAAAGTGTACTTCAAGTGGACACGAAAGCACCAGGCGTTCTCGGGGTGGCACTGCATCCCATGTGTCGTGCTGCGCGCGACGCTCAAGTACGCCATTGTTCACCAGGTGAACCGCCGGACAGCAACAGCAACTTCAGCCTCGATTGAGCAAATCCAGCTACAGCAGTGTGAGCAACGACTGCGGTTGGCGTCAGGATCCCTGATCAATCTGCGAGCGACGCGTCTTGTGCTTCCGCTCAAGTTTCTCCTCGTGTCTTGGAAGTCGTGGCAACTTCGAGTCTTCTACGTGATCGGTGTCATCGGACTCGCTTGCACCAGTATCGCATGGTATCTCTCGCTCAGTGACTCACCCAAGAGCTCGTACTTGGTCGGAACTTCAATCATCGGCGTGACGTGCACGCTCACCTTCGTGCTGGCATTCGGTCTGGTGCTTCAGCACGACCTGATGTGGACGATGGCGTTCAACTTCGACTATATGTTCTCCGTTGCTCAAGCGTACACCCTCACGCTCTGCCTCGGAAGTATGCTCCAGTGGGATGTGCACCGATCGCTGGCTGTCGTCTCATGGAACGCGTGGTACCAGTGGGTGCTCTTCCAGGACGGGCTCATGCCGATCGTGAAAGAGCGGCTTCGGTACAAGAAGCGCTACGCCGCTCCCGTAATGGTGCTCATTCTGCTGAGTTTCGTGCCGCTGCTCCTTCGGATGCTTGACGGTGGGACTTTTCTGGTGGACAGCGTCATCCTGGACATCAAGATCTCCGGGTCTCACGACTACAAGCTGTACGTCAAAGGCGTTGCGCTCCAACGGATCGTCACCATCTTGTGCTGGAGTGCTCGCCTCGTATACGGTCTTGGTTTCACACAAGAAGACGAGCTGCTGTTCATCCGCGGCCCCGTCGAGTATCTGAGTCCGTGCGACGTGTTTCCAGGATAGTGCGGAGATGCTGACGGGCTGGATAACAGATAGAAACAAAGGTGAGAATTGTTTTTGATGAGAGACTTGACGGTTCAAGGTCTGTGAGCCAAAGGAACAGCCTCGAACCTGGAATCTCCACGTCCTTACCTCTAGGTTTTCTCCAGAATTCATATCCATCAGCATGAGTTCTTGATTCCACAGGCCCAATCAAGTCAAACCCCACAAAAGAGCAAAAGAGCTATACTACGATCTGTCTGCCACGGTGCACAACGCCGATCCGGGAAGTACTGGATGCTGGTACAGCAAGCCACAAACGAAGCAACCGTGAAGGTCAGGCGTCAATTTTTTTAGAGACAAATTGCCCGGTTAACGATCAGCAGTCAGGGTGTTCCTCTTCTCCTTTGCCCGTGCGTGGCTGTAATTGCTACTGCTTGAATCGTCCGATCGATCACAAAGTCTACGAGAGCGACGGCGCGCTCGGCTCCACCTCGACGATCGCTTCGATCTCCACAGCCACGTTGAGCGGCAGCGCGTTCGTGCCCACGGCCGAGCGCGCGTGCTTGCCCTTGTCGCCGAAGATCTGCGAGATCGTGTCTGACGCGCCGTTGATCACCGCCGCCTGCTGCGTGAAGCCGTCGACGCAGTTGACGAAGCCCGTGAGCTTGACGATGCGCTTGATGTGGTCCAGGTCACCCAGCTCCTCTATATAACGCAATAGCAACAGAAGCACAGCTATCAGCACCATGAACGCAGGATCTAAACGTCCGCCACCATGGAGGAAAGCGAAATGAACGCACTCTTGAGCGTGGCGAGCAGGCTCAGCGCGACGCGCTGCGCGGCCGCGTAGCCTTCCTCGGGGGTCAGGTCCTTGCCCACCTTGCCCAAGATGAGTTCACCCGACGCACTCTGCGAGATGTGGCCCGCTGTCGTTCATATATCAATGCATTCATGGTATGCCAGTCAGTCCTTGCAGCCACACACACAAAAAAATGCCGAGAGCGTGCGTGTGCCATAAAGGAGCGGAAAAGGAGGGGGCTGTGGATATGGACGCAAGCACGCACCGGTGAAGAGCAGGTTGCCCGAGCGCACGATGTTGACGTACGTGCCCTTGGGCTCCGTGGCGGCCGGCAGCACCAGGTTGAGCTCCGCGAGACGGTCGTCGATCTTGCCCATGCTTGCTTGTTTCGTGTTCTTTGTGTTGTTGTGCTTGGTTGCTTGCTATTTCTTGAATTGCATCAAGTCCATATGCAAATAGTGGGCTCGGCATTTCGAAATCAGTAAAGGCTCGGGAGATATGACGGATCGCTAATCGATATCGGCTTGCAGAGAGCGTCATCTGAGAAAGCATGCAACTCCTCTTTGTTTGAGCTAAATCCTCTCGAGTCAGAGGATAGTATCTGATACGCTATTGCGAAATGCCCGTAGCAACTATTAGCATGGAGAGATAGGGCATGGGTCAAAGGAGAGATTTGCGTCCGACCACTTAAAACCTGGACTCAGAGCGATATTCCCTTCAATCGAATGTTCTCGAAGCGATTTGTTAAAACGGCGAATCGGTTTAGAGAAACACCGGATATCTCAGCTAAAAGTACAACGCAAAATACAGCATGTTTTGGGACATTTAAATTTCTACAATAAACGCGTCTTTTTATAACAAACTCATACTCCGGGTCTCAAGTCCAATCGACATCATCACTCTCAGTTGGTCGTTCGCTCAGCCACTCCTTCCTATTCTCCACTTCACGATGCATCGCCGACGATCACCAACGAGACGCAAAGCAGCCGACAAGTCGCACCTTGTAGCTCTTCAGTTTTCATTCCCAACGAGCGCACTCCACACTGGTTCATGACTTCTTGCCGCTAGGCTCACAGCTTCGACAGGGACGCAGCGCTCGGCACGACTTCCACGATCGCTTCGATCTCCACGGCCACGTTGAACGGCAGCGCGTTCATGCCGAGCGCCGAGCGGGCGTGCTTGATCTTGTCACCGAAGATGAGTGCAATCGTGTCTGACGCGCCGTTCATCACCGCCGGCTGATTCGTGAAGCCGTCGACGCAGTTCACAAAGCCCGTGAGCTTCACGACACGTTTGATGTCGTCTAGACTGCCTAGCTCCTCTGTTTAAAGATGATATCCAAAGAGCACAGGCTGAGTTTCTAACTGGTCATTGAACCGCAGAAGAGAGAGAGAGAGAGCAATCTTACTCTTCAGCGTTGCGAGCAGACTGAGCACGACGCGCTGCGCGGCCGCGTAGCCTTCCTCGGGGTCAGGTCCTTGCCGACCTTGCCGGTGATGAACTCGCCCGTCGCGGTCTGCGAGACGTGGCCGGCTGTCATTAAGCCAGTAAGAAAGATGTGAGTGCGTGTGAGTGCCTTGATACGAAGAGAAGAAGCACGCAACAAACACACACACACACAAGACGCACCGGTGAAGAGCAGGTTGCCCGCGCGCACGACGTTGACGAAGGGGCCCGTGGGCTCCGTGGCGGCGGGGAGCACCAGCTTGAGCTCCGCGAGACGGTCGTCGATCTTGCCCATGCCTCTTGCTTTCGTTTATTGTGTGCCGCTTTGGATTGCGCAACTCAGTTTATGTGAAATTTAGATTTGCGTAAATGAAAGTTAAGCTTTCACGGCAAAGAAGTCCAGCAAGGATCCTGGGGTTCATTTTGACTCGGACACAGCGGACGCAGGCTTGCATGAGCTCGTTTACAGTGTGGACGTGAGTGACGGCGCGTTTGGCGCCACTTCGACGATCGCTTCGGTCTCCACGGCGGCGTAGAGTGGCAATGCGTTCGTGCCGAGCGCGCGTGCTTGCCATCTGAATATGGGGGGATCGGAAAATAGGACGGAGGCGTAACGTATGGAGCAGAGTGTCTTAGTTGCCATTTGCCACAAGCACCGCAAGTGCCGCGAGTCCGGCGGTCAGCACCACTTCGCAGATACGCACGCCTGGCGACACCGCTGATGTGGGGGACAGGGCAGTCAAGCCCGAGGCTGGAGTCGACGTCGAAGTGGCTGACGGACTTGGCGTTGGGCTGCTTGGCGTGGTGGTCGACGGCAAACCAGCAGCCACAGAGGTCGTTTGGTTCAGTGCAGAAGTGGAGGTGGTCGAGATCATAGTCATAGTGGCCGTTGATGGGTTTGGTTGAGCTGGTCGATGCCTTGGACGAGGTGGACGTCGTTGGCGATGGCGACACGGTCGAAGCACTCGGCGTGGACCCACGTGCCGTTCGTCTGGTTGAATTTCTCGGCCTTGACGACGAGGGTGCTGCTGGCGTCGATCTCCTCGAGACGAGAGAGCGCGAGGTTGATCGCCTGACCTGCAGCGCAGTCGCCACTGGGACAGACCCCCATCTGGGCTCCGGACTGGCTGAAGTTGGCGGCGGTCTTGATCCTCTTGAAGGGAGGGAAAGCGAGTGTATCGGTGGCAGTCCTCCGTGATCATGATGGCGTTGTATGACGGAAGACAGCCTGGGATCTGAGCCCGAGGCTCATGGGCAACGCGATAATTCCATGCTGGGCCACCATATTCCCCTAGTTGCTTTGTGGCGAGGAGATCGTCACATGCACTCGCCGTCTGTGCCGCGCCTTCCTTGAATGTCAAGATGCCTGGTGTTTATTGATGTGCAGATACTATTATATGAGCAGCCGGTACAAAAAAGGTTGTCCGCTTTCTATCTTCTTTTAGGGTCCTTGAGCTTTGAGTTTCTTTAGTATCCTCGAAGCGATTGCCAAAAACAAATAAAGAAAAGCTTCTGGATGGCGAAATCTAAAAATGACAGGATGTTCCAGCACGCTGTGGTTTGGCGACTTGGAGTTTGGAGGCTGCTATTGTTAATCCGAGCCAACAGTGTGCCTTACAAACTCCAAGTGAAGCCCGAAGGTGTCAGCAGCGCAACGCAATCAACCAACTCGGCTCACGAAGCAAGCAGCAGCAGCAGCAGAAGAAGGAGGGTCATGCTGCGCCAGTTGACGCGCCGCGCGCAGGCGACGGCCGCCGCCGCAAGAACAGCAACTACAGTAGCAGCAGCAGCAGGGTGGCAGCAGCAACAACCGCAGCAGGTGTCTGTGCTGCGTGGACGCACGGTCGGCGTGCGCTGGGCCTCGAGCGTCGTCGTGACGCGCGACGACGGGCTCCCGGACCTCATCATCACGCCACTGGCGGCCAAGGTGAGCGACGACGCGTTATGGCTTGCAGGCCACCTGTGGTGCTGGATAGAGTGCTGGTGGTGTGCTTATTGGTGTGTTTGGTTTGTAGAAACTGGTGGAGGCGGCGCAGAGGCAGCAGACGCCGCAGCTGATGCTGCGCGTGGCCGTCGAGGGCGGCGGCTGCTCGGGCTTCAAGTACGTCTACGAGTTCGAGAAGAACGCCGCCGATGAAGAGGAGGACGTGTGAGTGGCCATAGGTACAGAGACGCTAGTACTTTGCTATCAAAGGGCTCACTCTGTTGTTGTTATTGGAATCGTTAGCGTGTTTGAAAAAGACGGCGGCAAGGTGGTCGTGGACAAGGAGTCGCTCGAGTTCGTGCGCGGCAGCACCGTGGACTTTGAGCAGGAGCTCATCCGCAGCGCCTTCGTGGTGATCAACAACCCGCGCGCGGTCGCCGGCTGCGGCTGCGGGAGCTCCTTCGACCTCAAGGACTAACTAGCAAGCTTAGCTCAGCCGTCCAACAATCAATCAATCCGCCTAGACAAAGACCAGGAGCTAAAGCTCATAATATAGTATCACAGAGCCATCCCACGCTCTCTCTCTCTTAACAACCCAGTCTAGGCATATAACTCAGTCCCAGAGCACGAGGAAGCCGTTCTTGTCGCACGAAGCGAGCCCCTCGCCGTCGGGGCGCCAGACGCAGCACGCGATGGCGCCCTGGTGGCCCACGCGCAGCTCCCTCTCAAGCTTCCCCGAGCGCGTGTTCCACACGAAGAGCGAGCCTGACGAGCTCCCGGCTGTGGCGTACAGTCCGTCGGGGCTCAGCGACGCCTTGCACCAATCAAAGCCGCACTGGTACCCTTGGTGCTGCAGTGTCGTTACGACCTCGTACGTGCGCGGGTCGATCACGCGCAGTGTGTGGTCGCGCGAGTTCGTCAGCAGCTGGTTGCCCGAAGACGAAAAACTCACGGACGTGCACTGGTCCTGGTGCAAAGCCTTGAGCTCGTGCACGAGGTGCTTGGTGCGCGTGTCCCAGAAGCGCACGACGCCGTCCTGGTGTGCGCTCGCGAACTGGCCGCCGATCGTCACCGCGATGTCGTTGCAGCTCGACTGGCAGTTGATCGTCTGGAGGCTGCGACCGCGCGCGATGTCCCAAACGCGCATCGAGCGGTCTGAGGAGCCCGTGATGACCTCGCTGGGCGACACGCGCGAGAACTCACCCGCCAACACTTTGCCCTTGTGGCCCACGAGCGTCTGGTACACGCGGCCCGTGCCCACGCGCCAGATGAAGCACTTGCGGTCGCAGCCCGTGCCGAGCACGAACTCGCCGTCTTCCGAGCCACGCACACAGAGCAATGGATGAGCGGTGCCCACGCCACGGTACTCGCCCAAGGGACGACAGGATGCGGCCTCCCAGGCGCGCACCGTGCCGTCGCTGCTACCGCTGAAGAGGATCTTGCCGGACGTGTTGAAACTCACCGAGTTGACCTCGGTGGCATGCGCGCGGATCGAGTGCGTGACTTTCGAGATGAGGCGCGACGCGTTCTTGACGCTCGAGTCGATGAAGAGCTGGCTCATGCTCTCGGCCATCTCCTGGGACGCCATCGCGTTGCCTGATGCTGGCGGTGGGCCGCCAACGCCAGAGGCGTCCTTGCGGACAAAGTCGCCGGCCTCGTGGGCTGCGAGCCACTCCTGCATCATGGCGCTCTTGCGCACGAGCTGGGCTTCGAGCTGTACGATGCGATCGCGTAATACGGCGTTGTCCTGCTCGGTCTTGTCGAGCAGCACGCGGTGGCGCGCGAGCTCGTCGCGCACGAGTTTTAGGGCGGCGTCGAGCTCCTTCATGGCGCAGTCCTTGGTCTCGTTGAGTAGCATCTCCTCTTCAAGGCGCTTGGTGAAGAACGCGAGCTGCTTCTCCCACTGCTCCTGCGCCTGCAGCAGCTCCTTGCTCTCGCTCACGAGCTGCAGCTGGTTGCCCGCGTAGCTCGCGAGCTGTGCGTTCTTCTCGCTCAGCTCGCGCTCGAGCTGCTGGATCGTCGAGAGGTACTTCTGCGCCACGGCGTCGAGTTGCGCCTGGCTTATTGTCGTCTGGCCGAGGCTGTTACCACCACCAGTAGACAACGATGAGGACGAGGCAAAGTGTGACGACGCCCCCATGTTCATGTTGACGCTGCTGTTGCTAGCGGCCATGCCGTTGGCTGTCGCGCGGAAGAGCAGCTGCTGGTACGCCTGGATGAGCTCCGCGAAGCAGTCGACCTCGCGTCGGTTGCGCGCGTCCAGCAGCGCAAGCGCGTCGCGCTCGAGCCAGCGCGTCGCGGCCTCCTCGCTCCCCATTGTCCCCTCACTTCCGCAGTCGTCGCTTCTCAGTTTGCTGGTTTCTGTGACTTGAAGGAGGGGGGAATGGAGAGAAGAGCCTATACAACTTATAGCTCTTTTAAATGAATATTTACAGTAGCGGGTTGAGTACGATGATCACGTGACGCTGACCTCTATTTTGGCATATCCTGTTTCCTTCCATCCAAAATCCGGCTCGTGTGGATTTTCGACACGCACATGGGTACACTTTCCACACACTGAAGCGTTGCGTTACCAATTGCTCGGTTGAGCTTGGAGTTAAATACTAGCACCCTGACTCAAGCGTCCACTAGAAGAAGACGAGCGCGAGGGCCGCCACGGTGGTCGCTGCCACCCCCGTAAGGGTCAGGGGCAGCGCTGAGCTCTTCGAGGGGGTTGACGTTCTCGTTGCTGTCGTCGTCGTCGTCGTTGCCGCGGGCGTCTCACTCGCGGTCTCCGAAGTGCTGGCGTCGTCCGACGAGACCACCGGGTCGTAGTACAGCGTATTGGTGAACGACGGGAAGACCCAGACGTACTCCGTCAGGGTGCCGGTGGTCTCGATCGTGGCCGTGATGTTCGCGTCCACGCCGTCGAGCACAGCGTTCGAGGGCGCGTCCATGAACATGCCCTCGCCAAAGTCGAGGCGGTTGACCCTGGCCTCCGTGCCGTTCTTCTTCTTCTGCTGGGGGATAGCGAGGTCTGCTGGTGCTTC
>JAASFQ010000621.1:0-17727 GCA_023333845.1 Globisporangium polare | reverse complement strand
GAAGACGACCGACCGACACGAGGAGCTACAAACGCACAGCTGAAAGCGCTTCTTCAAGACCTTCCGACCTCTATGGACGTGTCCTGCTCCACCGTGTAGTGCCAGCACCGCCACGTTGCGCTCCTGTGTGTGTGAGAGAGAGAGAGAGCCATCCTGCTGGCAAGCACCGCGAACAAAGGAGATGTCGTTGGCAAAGGAGCAGCAGGAGTCACCCGTGCGACACAAGAGGAAATTTGGACGCAGCCGACACTGAGAGAGCTCATCGACCTGGAGACATGCTTTCGGATTCGTTCACATACTAATCAAAACTCCGAGCCACTTGCGGATCACCAAAGTCTCCTTCCTTTTGTCTTTTCTCTCTCTCTCTCTTCATGTTGATGGGAAAAACTTATCAACTCTCTGTACAGCAGCTACGATACGCGGTGGGAAGGAGGGCGTCACGACAGAGCACCTGGACACGACTGGGCGGCCGCCAGACCATCGCGTGCCAAGCCAAGCACCATCGCAGCGCACCTCTCGCTAACTAAGCTTTATAATTCGCTGGGATCCTCCTCATCTTACATGATTCCACACTGTTGATAGAGACACACACACAGAACATCGTTAGCATCACATGGCAACGTCAACCCAATACTCACACAAACGATACATAGCCCTCACGTACCCCTTCGCCTGGAGGGGCGTCGTCGTCCAGGTCCGCCTTGATCTCCGCCTCGAGCGCCTTCACTTCCTCTGCAGAGAGGCCCTCGGCGCGCGTGCTCACAGGCACACCCTCGGCCGTGAGCAGCACGGCGAAGTCGCCGCTGGCGTTCAGCGAGAACTTGGTCGCCAGGAACGAGTCCTCGCCCGCCTTGCGCTCCTCCTTGGCGTTCTTGTTGCGCTTGCTCGAGTACACCGTCATCTTGGACTTGGGGCGCATGCTGTACGTGCTCGGGAACCGGAACACCTGGTTCTCAGATCGGCCGCGCACCTCCCACCCTGCGAGCGACACGGGCTTGTCGCTCGTGTTCTCCAGCTCAATGCGGTCCTTCTCCAGGTCCAGGTGCACAATGTGGACAGTGTTCGGCGCCTTCTTGGCGCGCTTGGCAGCGGTGCCACTAGCGCTCTCGCTCTTGCGCTTGCGTGGCGTCTGCTTGACGTTCGGGGTGCTGGTCGGCGTCGGGAGACCCACGCGGGTCTCTTCGCGGTCCAGGATACGACGGTATGCCGTGATTTCGGCGTCGAGCGCGATCTTGACGTCCATGAGGTCGTTGAACTCCTGCTCCTTGGCGAACTTGGACGAGCGGAAGTGCTCGAGCGTCGTCTCATACTTCTTGCGGTCCTCCTTGAACTTGGTACGCTCCTCGCGGTACTCGCGCTCGAGGTGAGCCACCTTCTCGGTCAGCGACTGGCGCACCTTGAGACTCTCCTCGTAGTCGTTGGCCGTGCGGTCGAGCTCCTTCTTGGTTGAGTCGAGCTCCTGGCCCAAGTCCTCGACCTGGTTCTTAAAACCGGCCACGACACCTTCAAAGTAGTGGCGCACTTCCTTCTCGACGGCCGCAAGGCGCTCCTCCGTGTCCTTCTTCCACTGCGCCAAGGCTTCCTGGTGCTTCTGGTTCATCTCCTTGCGGATCGTCGTGATCTCCGAGTCGCGCGTGAGGTCGAAGTCCGCGCTCTTCTTGCGCAGGTCCTCGAGCTCCTTGGTCACATCGTTGAGCGACGCCTCGTGGCTGCGGTTGTCGCGCTCCAGGTCCTTGATGCGACGGCGAGCCGACTGCAGCTGCGTCGTCTGCACGGACAGCGTCTCCTTGGACGACTTGGAGTTCGCGCGCTCCTTCGTGAGCTCAATCTGCAGACTCTCGGCGAGCGCCTTGATCTCGCTCAGCTCCTTCACCTGCGAGCGCAGCTTGACGAGCTCCACGTGCTGCTCCTGCTCGAGCACCTGGAGACGGGCCTTCTGGTCCAGTTCAATGCCGAGCTTCCTGTGTGTGACGTAGACAAACAGGGCAACAAGGAGGATCAGCAACTAGATCAGCACCAGATCAGCTCAAAGACAAACGCTAAAGCAATAGCGGGTCGACGCACTTTCTCGTCTCGTCGAGCTCCTTCGAGAGGCGCAATCGGACGGCGTCGATGTCGGCCTGCATGCGCTGGCGGATGGTCTCCAGCTCACGCTCCGCCACGTTCTTGGCATCCTCCATCTCCTTCACGCGGAGCACATAGAGCTCAAGGCGTCCATTCAACAGCTAGAGCAGCACCAACAATTCAAATCAGGACGCTAGCATACAGCGACATTTTATAGCACCAGCGACGCCATGACGTAATAAGCGTACCTGGAGCGTGGACTTTTCATCGAGTCGCTTGGACTTGATCGGGGAAAGAGCGGTCGGCATGGCTGTAGTTCTGGTGTTGAAACTCTCGCACCAAACGACAAACTGCCACCAGCATCATGACGACAACACACGCACACAATCGAATAAGATTCACGCACCACCACCAAGCGCGATGTCCTCACGAGATCAACAGCCGAACTAACGCACCTTTCTACTGGATAGTGAGCGGTCAACTGGATCGTCTTGCGCACGGTAATTTGCTGGGACGAGTCGATCGATCGAAGAAGAAAAAGCGCGCGAAAGCAGGAAGGAACAAGCGCGAGCGGATCTGCGGGGCGCAATACACACGAGCGTTAGTTCGATGATACGTTACGCCACGCGCTGGCACTGCATCAGACAGATGCCGACCGTGCGCACAGACAACCAGGGTCGTCCACACCAGCCACATGCCGCGGTGGCCGAGCGGCGCGAGACCTCACTTACCGCTTTGCGTGGCTGTTTTGGAGTGTGTCGAATGTGTCGAATACTGTTTGGGCGGTGGTTGGCGCGCGGGAATCCCATAAATCAGATCAAAAGTGGGAAGGGATAAATAAACCTCGAAACCCATGAAAGGTTGGTTTGTATTGGAATTGCAAGTGGGAGGACTTTTCATGGTTTTCGAGGAATATTGGCCAATTTATAATCCTCGAAAACCATGAAAGGCCCTTCCATTCGCAGTTCCGATACAAACCGACCTTTCATGGGTTTCGAGGTTTATTCCGATACAACTTCTCTTTGTGGGAGAACCATACAGGTACGGTCGTATTTGACCAAATCGGCTCATCGGAGGTTATATACCAATCATTACCGTAGTATACAGGGAATGTTACAGACAAATGAGCGGCTATGTACAAAATGTGGCTCCTCGAACACCATCTCGTCCTTCTGCATACCAGAGCATCGAAATCCACTATCGGGCACGGACTCTCTCGATTTCTTCGCTGGCGGTCTGCTCTGATCGGGAGGCACCCTCGCGCTCTCGCCGGAGTCCCTGCACTGCTCATCGACTTGGCCCGCGGCGTTTGGGTCGCCCTCGTCCCCTCCGTTGCTTCTTCCGATCCACGCTCTTCTTTACTCCCTTCGCCTTCTGCTCCCTCTCCTTCACCCACTCCAGAATGGCTGGCAACGTGGATAGAGACGTAAGCCGGGCGATCTCACCATTCAGGTCCGCTGCTCGACACGCATCGAAGACATCAGTTGATAAACACCCACGAGCACACACCACAGCCGCATTTTCTAACACCGTTTCAGCTCACCTACGAGTGCGTCCTCAATCGATAAGCAACGTGGTCGCCATTCGCCTTCACCGCTCGCTCCGTCCAGTTCGCAGAGCCATCTAGGGTTGTCCTCCGGTCGATAACCGCGAGCTTGTGGCGCATGGTTCATTTGCAATAGAAGTACTCACTGCAATGTTCGTAAATACGAGCATTCAAAGGTCAATCGAGCGCTTCCCCACTCTGATCCACTGCTTGACTTTGGTTAGTGAGACGCCGTTGCCGTGGAAGCTGGCGATCCCGTCAGCGCGCTCGGGTGTGCTCACCACCGATCGAACAGTCGTCTCCGACAGCGCGACGTTGGGCTCAGCCTTCACGAGCGCGATCAGCTCTCGCATCCTCAGTCTCGAGACTCGCTTTCTGGCTTTTGATATCGAGTTTCAAAACCAGATCCATCCGGATACAAACTGTTATACGGACGAGTGTACAGTATACCCGACAGCTTTTGTCAACAATCCCACCAAGAAAAAAAGGAGCCATCGAAAATGGAGTCGAGCTCTGTCGCCACGCACCAGGCGAAGACAACGAGGAAGCGGCCGCGCGAAGAGCTTCATGGCGAGAGGTCAGCGGTGCAAACGCGAGCTACTGAGGCTGTATGCAGCGGTGCAATGCCTCCTGTGCCCGTGTCTCGCGATCACCACGCCCACGAGCCGTCATCCCCTGGCGCGCACTCGCCATGCAAAAAGCAGTATGCGCCGGCTTCCGCATCCACGCCGCCGTCGCCGTCTGTTGTGAACAAGCAAGCGATAGTGCACGCACCCACCTTGCAGAGTGGTGTGGAGAGTGACGATGTGGAAGAGCAGCTCATGCGCGCCTTGGAAGAGGAACTGGAGGCGCCACGAGCGGGGGCGCCAGAGGCAGCCGCACAACTCTTCCAGGATGCAGATGAAGACGACAACTACGACGAATCCGATGACGACGACGAGGAATAGACGATTTGAAGACGACGGAGGAACACACCGTCCAACGTCGGTGCGAGATCGATACGAGCTCCATTGTGTATTGTATTACATCACTTTCTTGATCTCGTCTTTGATCCACGCGTGGATGGCCATGATGCTCTCCCGGTTGTGGGCGTTGCACTCCAGGATCGACGTCATCATCGCGGTTGTTCGGCTCGCGCTCGCCTCAGCAGTTGGCAAGTGCGCGACTCGATTTGCACCCGCAGCGAGTGCCTTCGGAGACTTCATGTCTGGTGGCGCACCAAGTGGGACTTCTGGTGATCCGGAGCTGCTTGGCGGAGCGACCGAAGAGACGTGGTGGCTGGACGACGTCGAGTGCCGGTAGTCCTGTGGGTTGCGCTTCTGATCCATGCGCATGTGGTGGTCGACGCACTTCTTGAGCTCTCGTCGTGCAACGCGCATCGCCACTCGTCGGTTCTCGTCCGCCTGCTTCTGGAGGTCGCTCTGTGATGACGCCGTTGACATAGTGGCAGTAGTGGTCTGATCCGTTTTGTTCAGCAACAGGAAGAACTGGGCGCGCTGGAACGTCTTCTTCTGCTCCTTGAGCTTCTGGTAGCGAATGAGCTCCTCGGCGACGACTGGGAACCGCACGCGATCCGAGGCATCCACCACGAACACGACTCCAAGAAGAGGTATTGCCTGCAGACTACTACTACTCCCGCCTCCTCCTGACCCTGAGTCGCTGGTGTAGTGTGTCATCGGGTCGCTCGGAGACAACGCTGATGTGTACCACTTCCGTCGGAACTCGCGTCTGCCGGAGACATCGAGCACCTGGAGGTAGCAGTCGCCCTCGAGTCGGTAGCTCCAGGATTGCAGCGCTTTCGAAGGATTTGGATACACGCGTGAACCACCACCGCCTCGGTGATCATCACCTCCACCGACGACCATGTCTCCGACTGTCGACGTGGACTGGATGTTGGTGCACTCCTCGTCCAAGACTCGAATGAGGTGGTGAACGATCGTCGACTTGCCAGCGCCGTCCAAGCCCAGGAACAGCAGTCGTCCACGCGTGAGCTTCTTGATCAGTGTGTGCCTCGTGCGCATCCACATCTGCTGGTGATGGTGATGGTGGTTTGCTGCTGCTATTGCGGTTGTGCTGTCCGTCTCGGAAGGCCCCGAGGGATGCACAGCCTGCTCCTGCGACGGAAAGCTGCCCATCTGCGCTTGCTCGAGACTCACTCCCAATCTTCTTCTATCGTCGGCGAGCGAAGAGCGACATGAGCGGGAATGGAGTCGCTATGTGGCGCAGTCGGCTTGCTAGCTCTTTCAGCCCAGGACACGCGCGATGGGCATCCCAAATGCTGCGGGGAGTGTATAAATATCAGGTGATCAAGCGCCAACAATAGTCTTCGTGAGGCAAGTTTATTCCTGACTGCAGCTGCTGTGAGAAATGGATTTCTGAAGCGTGTCAAAGTTGATCTATCGTTCCAGCATCATCAGCACTTCGAGAATACGCACGACCTCGCGAAGCAGGATGGCGTCGGACAGGGATACGAAGGCGAGTACCAAGAAACGCGTGACCATGAGCGCCAAGGAGAAGGACAAGCAAGCGCCGGACGCAACGCAGAAGAAGAAGGCGCGAGATGCTGCGAGTGACGACAGCGAGGCACCAGCAGCTTTCGAGGACGGCATGGAGGTCAGAGTTCGCAACGCAGAGAACGACAAGGAGCTGCTTGCGGCGACAGTTGTGCACGTGCACCGCAGCGGCGAACTTTCGGTCAAGTACGACAAGTCAGGCGAGATCGAGAAGTATGTCAAGCTCAGTCGCGTGCAGCAGCGCAGTTCAGCTCAAGCTTCAGACAAGGCTGTTGCTGTGTTTGAAGAAGGCGATGGCGTTTTGTACAAAGCACCGTCTGAAGATTCCGAAGAAGAGAAGAAGACCTCCTGGAGAGAAGGATCGGTGAAGGCATGCAGGAAAGACGGCTCCTACGACGTTATCGACGCGGAGACCGAAGAAGTGAGCAAGAAGGTTCCAAAGAGCGCGGTGAAGAAATCAAAAAGGAGGCCGAAGACAAAAGCGAAAGCTCGCAAGGAAGCCGAAGGTGGTGAAAGCGTCTCCGACGGCGATGAGAGCGAAGAGAAGCTGCTGCTGACGACCGATGCGCCGATTGAGTACAAGAGCAAGAAGGGAACCTGGTGCGCTGGTCGCATTCACAAAGCACGATCCGACGGGACTTTCGATGTCGTCCATGAGAACGACGACAACGACAATGAGGAGGATACCATTGTAAAGCGAGTCGACCGGAAGCTCATTCGCAAGCCCAAGAAGCTGAAGAGCAAGCGAAAGGCAGGAAGCGACAAGGACGGGAACGAAGACGAAGACACCTCCATGCGCAAGAGAAGAACGCTGTCGAAGAACAAGGGAAAGAAGCTTCAAGATGATGACGAGGATGATGGTGATGATAACGACAAAAGCGACAACAGCGAGACAAAGGCCAGCAGCAGGAAGCAACTGTCGCGCTCTGGCGGCACGCGCACACTGTTCGCTTCAATGCGCGTGAACCAGGTTGTGCAGTTCCCAGGGAAGGACGGGCGGATGCACCGAGGCCGGATCAAGTTGCTTCGCAAGGACGACGACACGTGCGACATTGAGCACGAGAGCGACACAGAAGTGGTCTCGAAGCGCGTGGCGATCGACGACGTCCGCGCCGTGTCTGCATTCTCCCGGCTGATGGGAAGACCTGCGTGGATGAACCAGGATCCGCGAGTCTTCCAGCTGAATGCGCGCGTGCTGTACCGAACGAAAGATGGGATGGAGCGGAAAGCGGTCGTCGTCAAAGTCTGGCGAGACACGAGCAAAGAAGTCGGGCCAGCGTACGACATTGAAGACATCATGGACGGGAACGTGGTGAAGAAAGTCCCAGGAAGCAAACTCCGCCCTGTGCCGTGGCTTAACTACTCGCTGCCACAGATGCCTGGCTTCAGCACCTCGTTGTTCTCGACGATCCCTCGCAAGGGCATGAAAGTCCGGTTCCGTCGACGCAGTGGTGAGAGCGGGCACTCTGTCTGGGAAGACGGCGTGATCGTGCGCGCAAAGTCGGATGGAACGTGCATGATCGAGTACACCACCTCCAAGGGCTCCAAGGAACAAGCTCAGGTTAAGAACGGGGACATCCAGACTCGTTTCATCTCTCCGTTCAGCAACCCACTGAAGGATTTCCTGCCAGCCATTGAGCTGCCAAAGAGCGTGTACGTGGCTGGCAGCTTCGTCGAGGTCTCGAGCGGATCGAAGGTGTTTTTGGGCTCCGTCGTGTCTTCGAATGAGCAGGATCACACGTACGTGATCGCGTACAACGACGGGCGCAAGGAGAAGAACGTGAGCGCTGACCGTGTGCGGCTCTCGCTGCGAAAGCTGCGCATCGGCACCGAGGTGGAGATGATCGTCGAGGGACCGTGCAAAGAAGTCTCGAAGCTGGACGGCGAAGTCGCGTGGGTGCATCGCGATGAAAAGGTGGCCGTGCGGATCAACGGTGGCAACAACGACGTCTTCGCCCAGGTCTGCAGCCACGCGCTGATGGTCGATGGGAAGCCGGCGTTCTCCGCACCCCTGAGCAGCACGTGGCTCGAGCAGATGGGGTTCTACCTGAACCTCACGGCCGAGATGCTCGTGTACATGTGGCTCTGCTTTGGGATGATCGTCGAGATGGGCGAAATGGTGCGCTTGTTCAGCGACACTTCGAAGGATTTCCTGGAGGATGAGGGTTACATGACGGAGCTGTACGCGACTCGAGGTGTGAACTGGTCCACGTGTGAGCTGGCGACAACGACGAGAAACAGCAGCTCCTCTTCAGCAGCCTCGTATCTTTTGATCCCAGAGCAAGAGCTCGAGACGGATCGCGCGTGGCTCGTCGTGCTGCTGGCTGTCAAGGCGTTGCTCACGGCGGGGTGTGCGGGTTTCGCAGCTCGACTCGTGCGCTCCAAGGTCCTGGCGATCCAAGACGAGTACGTGAGACTTTGCCTTGTGCTGAGCTGCTGCTGATTCAGGTGGCTCACTTCTGTTGTCTTATGGCTACTCTCCATTTACAGCTACATTGACATTCGCGAGTACCAACTGGACCAAGTGCGACGACGCCACCTCAGCCACCTCATGGGCGCCGCGATCGTCGTGTCCTACCTGACACTCATTGTCTACGCGTCGCTGCTCAACCGTTTCGAGTACTACTGTCTGCTGCAGGACGCCGCCGCGAGCATCCGCTTTGACGCCCTGGCGCTCAAGCTCAACATGTTCTCCGTCCACTCGGTGTACGCCACGACGGTCGACCTGCTGCTCCAGCTCGCAGCAAAGACGACCCTGAACCTGTTTCGAGCCATGGCACTGCACGCGCTCGTCTTCGCGTTCCCCGTGAGCAACACGGCGTTTCTGAAGCGCGTGCTACTGCTGCTGCCGTCGATTGGACTCGCTGCGCTCATTTGTGCGATGGGCGTGGCGGCGCTGCACGTGTTCTACTACGTGCAGAAGTTCGAAGTGGTGGTGAATCGCACTCTCTTTGTCACGACGAGCACGGACTGGGCGGTCGTGCTCGTACTCGTCACGTTGTGGCTGAACGCGAACCTCTTCAGCATCATCGCGGCAGCGGGGCGCTACTTTGAGTCCCTGAACGAGCGCAGCGCGAATTCCCGTGGAGATGTCACGGAGGACGTTCTCGACCAGGCTGAACGCGGTGAGTTCGGCTTGCAGGCAAAGCGAGAGGTGCTGCTGACCAAGGTCGAGCAGCTCCAGGAGCAGCTGGGTGTGTGCAAGCTGAGCGTCGTGCGCGTCCACTCGCTCGGTCTCGCGCACTTGGTGACGATGATCTTGGGCATCTACGCCAACTGTTCCCTGCGAGACAGCGTAGAGCAGCAGCGCAGCCACAGCGCTGGCTCGTCATCTTCGGACGCTGTGCTCAAGTCCATGACGTTCCACCTCGTGATCTGCATCCTGTGGCTCGTGACAACCGTGTTTGCGACGCTGTACGCGCTCGCGATCAAGCAGGAGCCAAAGATCCGAGAGCTCTGGAGTTTCCTCCTCGACGTCTGAGGTCTGGAAGAAACGGCTCATCGCGACGCTTGAGACAGAAAGAGGCTCTCCAGTTGTACTGACACATCTCTGCTTGGGCTCTGAAGCCGCTCATCGTCATGACCTCTGTGCTGCAGGCTGTGAAGCAACAGCAGCTGACCGATCTGGAGGAACGCGAGAGCAGAGCCGCGTTTGAGGTCGTCACAAATGCAAGCGCCATAGATGGAGAAATGGACGCCAGAGACCTCAAGACATGTCTGCGTACTCTCGGGTTCCCAGCGACGACAACCGCAGAAGCGGACGCGTTCATCTACGAGTTTGACTACAAGAGCACGCACACGATCGGATTGGCCGACTTTCAGCGGATCTACTTGTTCAAGGTATGACTTGGCCGTTGTCGGTAAGCTCATCTCAATGCAATAGAACTCAAGTGTCTGCGCCTAACTCCAGGCTCGACAACGGAGTCGCCAGGCGCTGTTCGACGAAGCGTTCGAGTACGTGCTGCTAATGCAACGCAGTCACCTGAGTCGCTTGCTCAACGTACCATTGCGTTATGTTGTACAGAGTCCTACTAGCAGATGGCGAGCGAGATGGGTCGATCCGACTGCAAGACGTGCATCGTAACGCCATGGCTTCCTTCTCAGCTGCTGCTCATGACAATGTGCCCAAGCGAAGACACGCGCCGTCAAGCATTGACGACAGGGCGTTCGTGCGATGCGCGGCGCTTCAGTTCTACGACGACGGCGGCTCAGAGCATGCGGTAGACAGCTTTGTACACAGCGTATCGAGGGCAACTCAAGGTGCTGAGTATGCTGCTGTAGATGTTGGGACTCGTGTATCTCGCGAAGCACTCGGCGCATTCCTACGAATCGGACAGCAAGAGGACTGACAGATAACCAACGTTGATACACTACTTGTCACCAATGCTACATAGCCATTGTTGTTAGCCCAGCGATGTCGAGATGTACACGTGGCTGCTGTTGGCCAGCACGTCGCAGATGAGGTCGGTCGGCTTGAGCGCGTGCTTGGCGCCGTCCTTGACGATCTTGGTCGGCACGCCGAGCTCCAACCAGCCCTGGCAGCTCTCCTCGTCGTAGCGCGCGACCGCGACGTGCGCGAGCCAGAGCACCTGCTGCGTGCCGAAGCCGCAGTGCACAGGGATGATCTTCTCCTTCACGTGCGCCAGCACCGTGATCGTGTCCTCGGCGCCCTCGTTCTTCTTCTCGGGCCGGGTGGCGGTTGCGGGTCCCACGTCGCCTTCGTCTGTAGCGCCAGCAGTGGCGCTGTCGTCTGTACGCGTCAGCGGGCGCCTGAGCGCGGACTTGAGGGGGCTACGCGCACTGCGACTGCGCTGGTGCCGAGCGTCGGGCGCCGTTGCGTCGTGGGTCTCTTCCATCTTGTTGCGCGTTGTGTGGTCTTCGAATGTATCCATTTGAGCCTTCCGACTTGGACGCCGAATGAGTTTTCCCTTTGCGGCAATTTGCGCATTTGTTGCTTCTTCGAGCCACATGATAGTCCATTTTCATAATAAAGCAGACTTCCTTGGGCCTTTTGGGGAAGCAAAAATGGATGATCATGGTTGTAAATAGATGCAAGAGCACTTTTGTAAAATTATGATCGTGGCGAGTGGACTCGGAATCAAGAAGGTCCAGAAAAGCGAACGCGCCAAGCAGTGCAGCTCGACGGCGCCGCCGCCGCCACCTTAAGCGCGCACGAGCGCCGGACACAAGCAGCAGACGACCTTCCCTCTCCTCTGCTGCATCAAGCACGCCCTTGCCGCCGGCCACCAAAGCCTGCATCGTCCCTTAAACAGCGACGCTCGAGCTCCACGACGCAGATCCCTCAAGCGGAAACGCAAGTGCCAAGAATCACCACAAAGACAAGCGTGACAACAACATGGCGGAGAACGACGCTACTGCTGCTGCAGTCTCCAGCAGCCCAACCGAGAAGCAGCTACCGCCTGCGTTTGCGTGCCACCCCGGATACGCGCTCGACCGCGAGCTACTGCCGGAGTTGGAGGCCGCCGTCGCGTTCCTGCAGGACGAGGTGGCGCAGCTGCGGCTCGGCAAGCACGACCACCGCCTGCAGGAGCTCATCGAGGGCCCGCCGCTCCCCGGCGACAAGTTCCAGACGCTGCTGAGCGTGTGGAAAGTGCCTGCGATCCCCGCAGAGCTCGCCGAGATGTTCAAGACGCTGCAGCAGGTACAGCTCCGGGAGCAGCAGCAACAGAAAGAAGAAGGTGACGAGGCGAAGACGGAGACCATTGACGTGACAGCGGGAGATGAAGACGAGGTTGAGTCTGTTGAGGAGAAGGCCTCGGTTGTGGAGATCAGTGATGACAGTGTGGAGGAGACCGATACTGCTGACGCGAAGGAGGCGATTGAGATTGAGGATGAAGACGAGAAGGAGAGCTCCTCCGAGTTAGACATCCTGGCGGGAGCTGCTGAAGATGCGAAGAAGAGCCAATCAGAGCAGGAAGCCGAGGCGGCGGCGCTCGCGAGTCTCAAGGCACTGCGCAAGAGCATGCTGCTGGACGTTCTCTCGAAGATCATCTCGGTCGCAAAGTCCAAGGGAGTGGTACGTTACACGTCGTGCTTACTATTGTTCGCCTAGAGCTCGTTGACGATTGACTTGATGACTGACTTCCATGTTGTGTTTCTCTTAGGACCCCGCGATGTTCTCGTCAAGCAAAGAGATAGAAGCTGGGTTTATGGACCTCGAGACGATCTCATCGGACGTCCAGAGCGGCGAGATTTCCGAGTGGGGCGTCTTTGCCGACCGAGTGTATGAGTTCTGCCAGCACGTGATCGCGGATGCCGAGAAGCGGGAGCAGCAGGAGGCTAAGCAGAAAGGTGTCGAGTTGCTCCACTTTGCGCGGACGCTGACCGAGACACTGCGCAAGGCGAGCGTGAAGAAAGAAGAGAGTTTGCTGCTGGGCATGGAGGGCAAGGCGTCATTTGTTGCTGGTGGTGGCGTCACTCCATCGCCGCGATCCGAGGACGTGCCGGCGAAGCCAGCCAGTGAGAGCCAAGAAGAAAAAGAAGACGTGGCAAAGGAGAGTGCCGTGGAGACTGACAGGAAGGCCAAGACGCCGCCGCCAGCGCACACGCAGGCGAGCCCCAAGCGCCCATCGGTGGTGGTGGATCCGCTGACACCCAACCGCATCTCGGCACGCATCCGCCAGCGTGGGAGCAGCTTCAGCGACCTCGCGTCCCCTCAAGCGACTGGCCACACGCCTCGTAACGATGACGCTGCTGCAACAACTGAGACCGACACGCGCGGCAGGAAGCGACCGCGCGCTCCATCGAACGCGTCCTCGGCGACTGCGACGCCGCCACCAGCCGCTGCAGCAGCGGTCGTGAGCGTGAACACTGCGAGCGAGGACGATAACATGAGCGAATCCGAGAGCCAGATCTCGGCGTCTGAGGCCGAGTCTAACAAGCGCCGCGGCAGCCGAGCGCGCGAGACCGCGTCTGCGTCGTCGAGTGCGCAGACGACGCCCGTGAAGCGCGCGAAGACGCGGAAGCGCCGACCCGTGCTCCCCGCGACGCGCATGAGCTCCCGACAGCAGAAGCGCCGCGCGGCGCGAGCGAAGGCGGCGGCGGAGTCCGGTGAGACGGCGGCTGGAGACGACGATGGCGAGGGTGACGACGGGAAGGAGGACGGGTCCGAGAACAACGACGGCGACAACGACACTGCGCAGGGCGAGGACGACGAGGACGACAACAACAACAACACCAACAGCGACGCTGCGGGAGGTGCGGAGTCTGCGAGTCCGGCGCCCGTGCTGCTCACGAAGGCAGGGCGACCGAGAAAGAAGCCTGGGAGGAAACCCGCGGCGTGGAAGAACAAGGCCGACGGCAAGTGAGTGATTGGGGATGTGTGTGAGGAAGACATGGGCCAAGGCCCACGTTAGGTGCAGCCCCCAGTCTTTCAGCATGTTCCATGTCCATGTTCGGAGTCGGCGTGTCCACTCGCTTGCAAGTCTTCAGTTAGCGGACAACAACATTGACCGAATGTAGCCCTTTTGAGATGGGTCCAGCTGTGCTTTGAAATACGATCGAATCGGAACTTTGATTGGTCCCGTTCTAATCTACACTTTTGATTTGTATGGAATACTCCAGCATTGTGGGCGTTGTACTATAAAACAGGCTCAAGATGCAAAATCCCATTTAACTTACTCCCGCGTGCGGGTCCAGAATCTTGCTTCCAAACCGAGCGTGTAGAATAGAATGCCGACACACGGGTTTCCATAAAAAGGGGCTTTGCATATACACGAACAGGTCGATTCACCATCCCTCACAAACTCTCAAGTATGAATGAATCATGTCCAGGAGGAAAAGCATGACGAGCATTCTCGCAAAGAAAAAAACTTCAAGCGAGATCGACACTTCTCGCCAGCACCTTGCTCGCTGCCTGCAAGCAGCCCCACCGCACCCGCCATGTTCCTCGAGGCGCTGGCGCTCGACCTCGAGAAGACGCAGCGCGCGATCCCGTCCAGCTGTCTTTTCTGCGTGCCGCAGCCGCGCTCGCTGGTCGCGGACCAGGAGCTCTCGGTCGACGACCTCTACACGCACTTCCTCACCCCCGCGGGCACCGCCACGGACGCGCACGCGCGGCGCCCGGGCGAGTACGACACGCTCAATGGTGCGAAGCATGCATGTACACAGACTCGCTGTGTTGTATCGGGCTAGCGTGCTGACGAGGGCATCGGCTCGTGTGTGTATTAGGCAAGACGGTGTCGATCCAGGGCTCGCACATCCACACGGGTCGCGGCTTTGACGAGAAGCGCAAGGTGCGCATCCTGCTCTCGGAGCAGCGCGAGATCCACCACCAGGACGTTACGGTGCTGCATCTGAGCCGTCCACTGAGCGGTGGCATCGCGCTCCCCGAGGACCCGAATGAGCTGGACGTCGCGACATTCCGCCGGTTCACGGCGATCCTGCGCGCGTTCCCCGAGAACGAGCTCGTGTTCTATCAGCTGGACGAGACGATCGCGCAGGTGAAGAAGATCTGCACGCACAACCAGTTCTTCAACCGCTACGAGACGACGCTGCCGAATCTGCTGCAGGAAGAGTGGGAGACCGCGGTGGACGAGATCCTGCAGGCTGGGAGCTTTGAGGACGACAGCGACGACGACGAAGGATACGAACAGCAGCAGCCCTCGAGCCACTTGCTGCAGATCCAGCAGGTCGTCGAGTGCTATCTGATGGAGAAGCTGCACGAGTTCATCTTCCCCAGAGTGGTCGTGAGCTGCTGCGCGCAGGACGAGACGCTGCGCAACGTGCTCTTCCGGATGCGCCACTACTCGCCCGATGATTTTGGCATCCGGAAGGCGTTCCAGGTACAGTTTGCATTTACTGCACGCCTCAAAGGTCTTTGCTCGCAGAAATGGTTGGTTGTGGCGAGTCTGAATTTTGGACTGATGCGTGTGTGCACTGACTGCACTATAGTGTGATGTGCGGGAGGCGGTGAATACTTTGGTGGATGTGAAGGACCGCAAGACGCCGCTCGACATGCTGCTCGCGTTCAAGAGCTGCATCGACAGCATCAACGACGCCATCACGCGCAACCTTAAGCAGCACAATCTCGACCTCGGTGCGTGCCATCCATTTGTCTATGGGCTGATCGGTTATGTCGCTGCGCTCAAGCCCTAGCTAACTATTGCTGACTGGACGTTGGACGAGCCCAGGCCGCTACCAGATGACCACGGACGACATCCTCGACCAGCTACTCTTCGTGCTCGTGCAGGCGCACAACCACACGACGCTCTTTCGCTTCTCCTCATCGTCCGCATCGGACAATGATGACGAGCGCAGTGACGAAGCCTCAGCATCGTCGTCATCCTCTCGAGAGCTGGAAGAGTCTGCAGGTGCCGAGTACAATGACCCACAGAACTCGCCGAGCTTCCCGATCGCCGCGGTGCTCAAGTACATCTCGGACTACCACTTCATCAACTCGAACACGACGGCTTTGGGCTTCACGATCGCGAACTTCCAGGTCGCGGTCGAGTATTTTCTCATGCGCGCGGCGCACATGGAGAGCTGTCGCGCGTGCATCCAGCAGAGTTCCATAGCCAACAGCAGCAGCAGCAGTAGTAGCAGTAGTGAGGCAATATTGTCCTGCACACAAGGAGTTTTGACCTCCAAGTGCGAACTCGCGTACGCGCGCAACGTTCGCGATGCCCAGCGCGTCACTGAGCCCAAGATCTCTCTGGGAACTGCTGATGCTGATAGAGAGGACGATAGAGAAGCCTCTGGTGATGACGGCGGTGCCTTCAAGGAACTCTTCATTGTTGGCGAGTGGTCTTCACCGCTGAGCGACAACGAGGACGATTACGAAGTCGTTGGTCGGGACACCACCGAAGCCGCAGACTTAACTGCCGTTCGCGTCAACAGAGTCGCAGCACCAGCCAACAACTCAAGCACCAGCAGGTCCACGATCACGCACATCGGTGCTGGGCAGCGGTTCTTCGCGGCCGTGAACGACCAGGGACAGCTCTTTACATGGGGCGACCGCAGTGGCGGTCGACTCGGGTACGCGTCTGCAGCGGGTGACGCACGGCGCCAGGAGATCCCTCGTCGCGTCGCCGGTGGAGCTCTTGAGAAATGCCACGTGATCCACGTCGCCTGTGGTGCGTTCCATACACTGGCCACCGACGTGAACGGCCACGTCTTCGCCTGGGGCAGCAATGCGCGCGGCCAACTGGGCTTCCTCACGCACGTGACCACCACCGCTGAGACTGCAATAGCGGCGACGACCGTGGTCGCAGCGCCGACGCTGGTCGCGGACCTGCGCGGCACGTACGTGGGCTCGGTCGCCTGTGGCGAGTACCACTCACTCGCGCTCTCGTCCGACGGTCGCGTCTTCTCCTGGGGCTGCAACAAGTATTCCAAGCTCGGGCGAGCCACGGAGAGCTTCGCTGAGGCTGTGGTACGTGGTGTAGCAATGCTGAGCTCTTCTTCTTGACACTGTTGACTAACCGTTGGTTGTGTTTGTGCTCGCATGACAGCACCCAAAGCCGCTGAATGAGACCTGGACTGGGTTCGCACTGGACCTGAAGACCGTACGAGGCAGCGAAGGTGGTAAACGTAAGAAGGAGAGCATAGTGCGGCGCATCGCTGCGGGCAAAGACCACTCGCTCGTGATCTCGTACGACGGCGCGGCGTTCGCGTGGGGAAGGGGGGACTCGGGTCAGCTGGGCCACGGCTCCTTCGTGGACGTCGCGCGTCCCAAGCAGGTCATGGCGCTCTCGGGTATCATCGATACGACCAGCAGCACTAGCAGCCAGGGTTTCTCGGTGCTTGACGTCGCTGGCGGCAGCGACTTCTCGCTGTTTCTGACAACCACGGGCGTCGTGTTCATCTCGGGGCGTGATCCCTCGTTGTCCTCATCTTCGTCGAGCCTAGCGAGTGATGCCTCGACGCTCTTCCCCCAGGTGATTGGACTGCCAACAGCCCACAGTCGAGACTACAGCCAGCAAAAGCAGCAAGTTGTGGGAATTTCGTGTGGTGAAGCGCATTACGCACTGCAGCTGGCGAGTGGAGAGCTGCTCGTCTCCAATGGAGACAGCTCCAGCAGCAATAGCAGCAGCGACTTGGAGACCGACAACGAGAGTCCGGTTCAGAGCGGCGCTGACGAGGACTGGGACGACGACAGTGAACGGGACCTGAAGCCACGCCAGCTGGAGCTCGTGAGCTCACTGAGAAGCGTCAAGCGCGTCGCATGCGGTGGATCACACACTCTGGTCGTGAGATAGCAGCCAGTTATCTCATAGAACACCCCACCAGCTCTGTCCATTTACCACCTCCTTCTGTTGGAGGCTGTAACCTCATTCTTCTTCTGCACGCGCCTTGCTTTGTTTGTTATTGTACACATCCTTGCTGCCTTCGATGACTGTCCTCACTTATTACGCATCCCTTCGATAGGCCGTGGTCGGCGAGTTGCTCGTGCCGGTCTTGAGCGTCGGACTCAGCGGCATTGCCATGGAGCTGCTCTCCGTGAAGCCGTTACGTGAGTACTTGCGGTAGGGCGAGTGCGAGGGTCCCATCGTCCCAACCACTGTAGCTGCTGACGAGGAGCTCGACGGACTCATGCCAATGCCGCTCATGCTGCTGTTGCGAATACTGCGACTGGTCTGGAAG
>JAASFQ010000620.1:0-17743 GCA_023333845.1 Globisporangium polare | reverse complement strand
GTTTGGCTGCGGTCTCCCTGCTGGCGGGCGGTTCAACGAACGAAAGAAAGAGACCGCCCGCCCAAGCGGAATCCACCTCAATAGGGGCGCGCTTTTGCTGATGACGTCGACAAAGTGCGGTCAGGTGTAGGCGTACTTTAGTGGCTGACCTGGGTTTCGTATGCTGAAGCGAGACGCGAACCTAGCGAGAGTGAAGGTGGGACAGCGCGATGATTGGCTCATTTTACACGCATGCGTCATCCGTTTTTTTCAGACTTGGCTTCGCAGATTCCATTTCAGGTTGCGCCGTTGAACCGGATTGGACGGAGGCACACAACGGAGCTGGGCTTCTGAAGCCCGGAGCGCTGCCGGCACTCTTTCTCCGAGCGAGAAAGCTGCTCGCCCTCGATCCAGTTTCCGGTACTGTCAGTTACTGAGCGCGCACCGTGAGCCTGGCACAGAGGTCACACCACCGTTTTCTTTCAACAAGCGAATGGAAGCGACGGCGCTCCGAAAACTTCAATGCCGACGCAAACAAGCAGGGACATTTTCGACGGTTTACGCTAGCCCGAACGATTCGAGTTTATTTTAGGCAGCTGTCGCAGCGCACTATTCGGGGACGCGTACTTCCTTCTCACAGGCAGAAGAAAACCGGCTGCATATCGGTTTCACACACCCCGCAGAGGACACACCGATACCGGTCTCTCACGGTAGGAAACCGAGATGCTTCCAGTTTGATGATGACAAGAAATATCTTTTGAGCACACTTGCTGCGCATTTTCGGTTCAGTGAAAATGGCACCGCGAGCTTTTCACTGGACCGAAAACCGCACCACGAACTCATGCCAGTGTCCTGGAGTTGACTCGAGCACCAAGTGCTTCAAGTGCCTCGCTTGCACGTGCTTCGGCTGGAGCCCTTTGAGCTGTCGCCGCTTCCACCTTCGTTTTCCGAGAATAGTGTTTGGACGAGCTCTTCTTTTTTTAGTTGGGCGTAAGCTCGCATTAGGCTCCGCGGCGCCACCTTCAAGAATTTCCTGCAAGACAGCACCGCAGAAGAGCCGCGTGAAGAGAGAAAGGATGGCTGTGAGGCGCTCTCTTGGCGAAGAAGCCAACATGGGGGAATGGAAGGATTTGACATTCAGGAAACTGCCGGCGCGGCTTAGATACATTATTACGATAATCATACATCGGACTTCATGTCTTGTGGTTGACTACATGCTGCCGTACTGCAGCGAGCTCATGCTGTCGGAGCCGTCGTCGCACACGCGGAAGTGCTGCGTGCACAGCCCCTTGCGGCGCGCCTTCTTCTCGCAGTCGTCCATGGAGCAGATCTTGCCGCCGCCGTGCTTGATGCAGTAGCCGTTGCCGCGGTCCTTGGACGAGCACCCGTCTTCTTTACACAGGCGCTTGCCGCCGTGGCTGTGGCACAGGTTGTTGCGCTGCGAGACGCGCTCGCAGCCTTCAATCTTGCAGTACTTGGACGCACGGCTGCGGTGCGGACCCACCGAGACCGAGGAAGAGCCGACCGAGAGCACCGGGGACACCGCGCGCTCCTTCACTGGGTAGGAAGCCGCAGACGAGTTCGTCTCAATCCACGAACGCTTCCTGGACGGATAAGACAGCGGCTGCTGCTGCTGCTGGGCGATGTGAGGGAACGACGTGTCGAGCGGGCTAGCGGCGCGCTCGTGCTGGAAGCCGCTGTAGAACGGCGTCGAGACTGCGCTCTTCATGGTCGGGCTGATGATCGTGCGCAGCGACGGCATCTGGGTCATCTCGCGGCCCGCCGGGCTCAGGCGCTGCTCGTGGGCGCGCATCGAGTAGTCCGACTGGGGCGAGTGCGCGCTGTGCTGCGGGCTCGCCGGCTCGCCCTGCATCTTCTTCAGCAGACCTGTGAGCGACGGGAGCTTGGACGCCGAGATCGGCGGCGGCACGAGCGCGACGTGCTGCTGCTTGCCGCCGTACGCCGCCGGGTAGAGCGCGTGGGCGTCCACGACCTGGCTGTAGCTGCTGCTATTGTTGCTGGCGTAGTACGGGTGGTCGTTGCGCGACACCATCATGTAGGCCGGCGACCGGCCGAGGAACGTCGAGGAGGCCATTTGCGCCTGGGGTTGATTCTGTCTGGAGTGCGCGTCGGAAGGAAAATTCTAAAATGACAGCGCTCTGGGCCGCCACTTTCCTTTTCGTTGCGACCTGATGGGTGGGCTTGGCTTGGATAGTGTTGGAGGCGAAAACAGTGGCACCAGGTTTACGCCACGCGGTAGGACCCCTCTCCAAACGAATACGGTGCCGCAAGCATTCAGACGCAAATGAGGGGGGGGGGGAAGGGGGATTGATTATCCCATTCGCCATTTTCCCCCTTTTGAGAAAGCGCCTCGCATCATCATAACGCCTGAGCAAAGCAGAACATCCTGCGTGTGTGAGACACATTTCGCGGTTGGTGGCCCTCGGCGGCCGCCTCTTGTTGATGGAGACAAGCCCGCCCGCCGTCTCGCAAGAACAACAAATACGGAGCAGCCAACCGATGGTGACTGACTGAATGCAGACGAAACGAGTGCCGCGTGCGCACGCAGGCAGCAACACTGGCGCGTCCGTGCAGATGGCAGCCACACACACCTCGCGCCGGGCGGCACCGCCAGCCAGCCAGCCAGCACATCCGTTTGTTGGCTCTCTGCGTGTGAATTTGATTGCGGCCAGCCCGCCAAACCCGAATCTTACACTCATATCCGCTGCGCTCTCTCCTCAACTCTTCGGCGGCGCTTCATCTGCCTCCCACTGTGCAGTATGGATTTGATTTCGCCCAGCAACGCGCGATTGATTGCGGTACTGTACCGACAGTCGAGCCATACATTCTCCAAGACGATGCAGCTGGCCCCGCGCCACTCATCACCAGTGGCGCTTCCCAACGATCGAGCAATGCGCAACGCCGGGCCAGGGGACATATCAGGCGTGATCAGCTAAACGTCGCTGCACGATTTGCAAAAGCGGCCCGAAACACCAAGAGCGTTCGCCTCCCTCGTTTTGGGCTTTCAGCGCGTTTCGGTCCATCACTCGGCTTCTCAACCTTGTTTTGCAGCTTGCAATTAGTCTGTTGCGCAGAAAGGGAGAGCTGTACCGCCAACTCACTTCAAGCAAGCGAGCGCCTCGGTCGGCATCCCGCTAGCGTGCATACCGTCGTGATCGCCAGCATACATACACGAACCAGCAAGAGGGAGACTCGGTGAGCGAGGTCAACGGAACGACGCAAGCTATATGCAAACACGCTGACCACTTGTGCTGCATGCCATCAACCAGTGGCGGGCTATAAAGGAGGTTGACGTTCTGGAGCAGACACACAACGCAAGACGAACGCACTCCCGCCAAAACTACAACCTCGCAACGTATTGTCAACAAATCAACAAATGGAAAGCCGCTCCACAGCACAGCGAATCGATTGTCACGCGTGATCGGAGCAGTCGTGTGTCTTCTGTCTCTTACCTCTGTGAGCGCGACTCTCTCAATGCCCGACGGTCTCGCACCCATACGTGGTTTCCGTTGAAGCCTGGCATTCGGGTGATCTGTTCTCCTCCTTTTTCAGGAACTGCCCAAGCGCGAAGTTCGGCGACACCATGCACGCCGTCGCGGTCATATCTCATGCTCTTTGGTGCACACAGGAGTACGCCAAGCAAACGTAGCGGCAGTAAACCGACTACCAGCTCGCCTGTGTTTTAGGCATGAAGTCTCTTCAGCTATGAGGGCCAAAAGAGAAGCTCGCCTACCCAGCCACTGCCCGCTCGGATCGCGCTGTCTTCTTTATGCGCACGCACAACGCCGCCGCTCACAGCGTAAATGCTGTAGGCGTGATGTAGCAGAGCTTCTTTCACCACGCTGTCGCCCTTGACCGTGAGTGTCCTTTGGGTACCATTTTGTGCTTGTGCATGAGTGGAGATTGGCTGAATGATGCAGATCGAGGAGCAAAATGGCGCGCCATCATCAGCAGCATCTCGCTGCTGTGGGTCAACCCAGCTGCTGCGACATGTTGCACGTGCTTCAGGTTTCTCGGGTGCGGTGCCAGTTTTGGCGGAAGAACGCTTTGGCGTTAGGCGGCGGCGGCGGTGCTCGCTCGTCAAGCCCACGCGATGGATTGGTTGGCTTTTGAGATCCGGGCGGCGACGCGTGCCGCGCTGCGCTGGCTCCGAGGCTACCCACCCACCACCACCACCAACCTCACTGGCTCAACTGGAGCAAGCGCTGGAAACGCAACGAAGCAATTATACGGCCGAACGAACGGCTCCAGTTGCTGCTGGCGGAGGCGAGCATACAGTAATGGACATGAAACAGGACATCATCGTCCCGACAGTGCTCGAGCAGCAGCGGCAGACTGGCATGAGGCACAATCGCGCAAAGGGCGTTTGGGGAGCGTTTGCAGCTCCAAAGAGCTCCTCCGTGCCGCTCGTGCTGCGAAATTGAAGGAGAGGCAGTTCAGGTCCCGAGCCGTTCGGAGGACACGAGACGGGTCCAGGACGGATGTCCCACGGTCCGCGCGAAGCCGCGCGCAATCACGCGGGAGTGAATGCGCGCCAGCCAAAAGGTCGTAATCGCGCGTGCGCGATTATGCGAGCCTCGACGCGAGACCGATTGCGCGCGAAACTGCGCGTCCCAAGGCGCTTTCTTCTCGGGGCCGTCTGTGCTGCTCCAACAAACTTATCCAATCTCTGCTCCATGCCACGAAAGTGGCGGTGTAGCGCTTCCCCACCCGTGCTTTGTCCCTCACCGCATTGTGTCATTCCAGTGTATTACCGCTGTCCACACACACACACACATCTCTCGCGTGCGCGCGATTGAAGTTGCCCATCTTCGAACAAGATTACTCGAAAGTACCGCACCGCGTGCTTGCCGGTATGCGCTGCTTGTCCCGGTATATCGACGAGTCTCCGGTGCTTGCCGGTATGCCGAGGCTGTACCGTCGCAGTAGCGGTATATCGACACGGAGAGGGTCGCACGTGTAAACCGATACTGAGACGGTATATATGAATGATGGTGCACCGGCCGAGGAATGCTGTTCCGCTGAGTATGCTGCTCAACGGAGTCGACATGCTGTTCCACAGGTTCTTCTCTGCTGCTGACAGTGTCAGCAGAAGCTCACAGCTCATCCACATTCAAACGACGGCTCCAAGCCTACTTTACGCAAGAGCAACGTCGAGACTTGTTCTTGGCGGGTCAAAGTGGATACTGCTGACAGCACCCACACCTCTCTCTCTCTCTCTCTCTCTCCACATCAGAAGAACGGCAGGAAGACGCAGCCAACAGCATCATGCTGGGCATCGGCTTCAAGCAGAGCGACACGCCGCTGCCGACCCTGCGGCGGCCCCTGCAGGAGTTCATCCTGCGCGAGTACGCGGCCGAGGTGGTGGACCCGACGGCGGCCCCTGTTGCGGCGGACACGGGCGGCGCGCTGCCGCCGGCGCAGCAGGACGCGGTGGACAACTTCTTCCAGCTCAAGACCGACGTGGACCTCGTGCGCACGCCGTCGGCCATCTCGCGCCACGTGCTGCTGCGCTACTACGCGCAGCTGGATCGCTTCGTGGCGCGCTTCCCGTGCGAAGCCAGTGTGCCCAACGGCGTCGGTGCCGCGCCCAGCGGATCGTCGACCTCGCCGGCGCTGCGCTTGCAGTTCACGTGGAACGACTCGTTCTGCCCGCGCAAGAAGATCACGCAGTCCAGCGTCCGCTTCGAGCAGGCGGCAGTGATGTTCAACTACGGCGCGCTGGAGAGCCAGATGGGCGTACAGACGGACCGGAGCTCCGCCGACGGACTCAAGGCCGCATGCAAGCACTTCATGCTCGCAGCGGGCGCCTTCGCGCGCGTAAAGGATGAGCTGGTGAGCCAGTGTCTCGGTGCCCGGACGCCCGACATGAGCGTCGAGGGTCTGGGGTTGCTGATCTATCTCATGCTGGCGCAGGCGCAAGCCTGTTTCTACGAGAAGTCGATCAAGGACCAGATGAAAGACGGCATCAAGACGAAGCTGGCGCACCAGGCGCTCGAGTACTACATGAGCGCGCTGGACTTTTGCAACTCGTCAGCGCTGAGCGGGACGATCGATCGCACGTGGTCGATCCATTTGCTGTTCCAAGTGCGCTGCATGAAGGCGGCGACGCAGTACTGGCAGGCGAAGGCGTCGAAGGAGATCGCGCTCACGCGCGGCACTGGCTATGGCGAAGAGATCGCGCGGCTCAAGGCGGCGGAAGACGAGTGCCACGAAGGAATCAAAGTGGCGTCGACCAACAAGCTCCCGGGGTCGCTCATCGAGTCCGTGAAGGCGCTGCAGCGCGTCATCCGAGAACACCTGGAGACGGCGCAGAAGGACAACTCGAGCGTGTACTTGGAGAATGTGCCCAAGTTCACAGACCTGCCTGCAATCGGCAAGGCGAACATGGTCAAGTCCCTGCTGGTGACGAGCGAGGAGCTGGCGCAGGAGCTCAGTGGAGGTGACCTCTTTGAGCAGTTCGTCCCAAAAGCTATTATGCGACGAGCTGCTGACGTGAAAGACGAGATCAAACAGTTGCTCACGGCCACGACAGAGAAGGTGTCGGAGAGCAACGAGATGGCGAAGAACAAGCTCAACGCGCTGGGGCTGCCGGCGTCCATCGAGGCGTTCGAGAAGACGAGCGACAATGGCATTCCCATGACGATCTGGCAGAAGATCCAGCACATCCAGTCGGCGAACCAGATCTTCGTGCGGGCCGATTTCGCGGAAGTGGGCGACGTGCACAACAACACGGCCTCCTTCTTCCTGCAGCAGAAGCTCAAGGAGAACCAGAGCGCATCCGACGTCGCGGAGAAGAAACTGCGCGCGGTTGAGACGCAGATGGGTGCAGAAGAGGTCGAAGACAACGTGTGCCGCCAGAACTACGGCGACAAGCGGTGGTCGCGGCCGTCGTCGACGACTCTGAACCAGAACTTCCGCGCCGACATCGATCGGTACTACAAGCTGGTCCACGAGGCGAAGACGTCGGACAATATTGTACGGGACAAGCTGCACGCGAACGCAGCCAAGCTGGCGTTGCTGGCGCAGTCGAAGGCTGCGCTCGACCGGCAGCTGCCTCTGCTGCAGCAGGAGAACTCGAGCTGCGGCCAAGAGATCAACGAGTTGTCGTCCCTGCTCTTGCGCTTGGGCAACCTGATCGACGAGAAGGACCAAGTCGTGAAGGACTTCACCTCGTCCTATGAGAAGTTCAACGCGCTGCCGATTCTGCTGAACGGGAGCAAGGACGCAGCAGGTTCGGACGCTGCATTGGCGGCCGAGAAGCAGTTCTTCAGCGCGCACTTTGCCGAGAAGATTGAGGCCGTTTGTGCCGAAGAGCAGGCGCTACTCGGTCAGATTGTGGATGCCAACGCGCTCTTTGACGCCAAGAAGGCGAGCGACTCGGTGATTCAGGCGCGACAAGCGTTCCTCCAGCTGCTCAGCGACGCGGTTGACGTGTTCGAGCAGCTCGAGTCGCATGTGAAAGAAGGCAACAAGTTCTACGAGGAGCTGCAGGCGCGCATCGACCAGCTGCACCAGACTGTGGCCGACCACTGCGCAGCACGAGAGATCGAGAAGCGCGAACTGGAGCTGAACATCGCCTCTGACGACGAGATGAAGCGGAATGAGGCAAGTGACGCGGCGCTGGCGCAGCAGATGATGGCGAACATGCAGCTGCGAGATGCAGCCGCCTCGAGCGCGACGCAGAGTAACGACGAAGCGTACGCGCGCCAGGTGGCTGGAGGCGCCCCGCAGTTCTATCCGCCGCCGCCTCAGCAGCAGCAAGCGCCACCGAGTTACAGCAACTTTGCTCGCCAACAGGGTCAGCAGCAGCAGCAACAGCAGCAGCATGGCCAAGGAGCGTATGGGTACACGCATCCGTACGCAGCGTACGAGCAGTCGAATGGATACGCGTCTGCGCCTCCTGCTCCGTCGCAGTCGGCGTACGGCGGATTTCCTCCGTCACAGTCGTCAAGAGCGCCATTTGGCAACTTCTACAACCAACCTCAGCAGCCGCAGCCGCAGCAGCACCAAGCCCCGCCTCAGCAGCAACAGCAAGGAGCGTACGGATACTACCAGTACCCTGGTGCCTATCAGCAGCAGCAGCAGCAACCACGCGGTGGTGGTGGGGGATCTGTGTAAAGTTGCATACTCCCTTTTAGCATCATCAACATTCAGAGACCGAAGGAAAGCAACAGTCAGTTATCGACAAACAAAGCGCGAACACACTCGCAGGGCTCAGCTCAGCTCTGTTTGCATTGCGAAGCTTTATCTGGAATCATAAAAGCGAAGAACATGAAATGCATACAGAGTCACTCTCGCCATCTCGCCATGTTCACGCGGCAACGCATTCATTGCGCACCCAGGCGGTAGCAGACTCGAAGGTGTCGTCGCGGGTTCCGTTGATGCCGACGCGGCCTTGATGCAGTCCACCAGCTTCAGCAAGTGCTTATGCGCGAGTGATGAGCGCGCACGGGCTGCAGGCGCAGACCCGAACATGTCGTCGCGGCTGCCAGTGAAATGGTTCTTGATCTCGTAGTAGAACTCCAGCTTCGTCATGTGTGTGCGATCGCTGTCGGCCTGCATTACGATCGGGTTCGTGTCGAAACTGCCGTCGAAATGCTTATCAATCGAATCGCTGTTCTGGATATCCTTGGGATCGACGAAAGGCGGCACGGTGGACGGCACATCGTTTGCGAACTTGCTCGGATTGTAAGAAGACTTGTCCGCACCAGTGGAGATGTCATTCATGTTTAGCTGCGCTCTGGAAGCAGTGTACGCGGCCTGATATGCAACGAACGCGCCACCAAGGAAGAGCGACACTCCAAGCGCAGCCAACACGTCCACCTTTCTCACGCTCCGACGGGTGGGCTGGTGACAGCGTGGGCTCGCCCACAGTCAGCACCGACGCATCGTCTGGGTTCTCACTCCGAACGCCACCTTCATGGCTGCGACCAGTGCGAAGTCGGAGTCTCGCCTCTCCACCTGCGTCTACTGGAAACACTCGCTTCGGCGCTGCTCGAGGGCGATCGGATTCGCGAGTGAGCACATGCTGTGCTCGCGCTGCCGTGCTCACTCATGTGCTTTCTGTGCGAAGCGCCGCCCCAAAAGGTCACATGCGCAGGAGCCATCGCGACGCTTGCCGCACGCTCTCGAACGCACGAGCTGCGGTCGCAGAGCTGCTGCGAGCCGTCCATTCGGCAGCGAGGGGCGGTGACGCTTCGCTAACAGAAGATCGCACTCCGCGCCGCTTGTATCTCAAGACTGCGCATTGCGAAGCCCGTGGGTCATGGCGCTTGCTTGCTTGCTGCTGCTGCTGCTGTGGGTTGCCGTCGCCGAGTTGCTTTCGTCGTTGCACTTGCTCGCGATTTACCTGTTAGCAGTTTCAGAAGAGTCACAGACGCCTCGCATATAGCGGAAGAAACGAATTGGACTCGAAACGAGCGTTTGCCTAGCCCAATTCCAACTGCTCTAGGCTGAGATGTGAAGCCCACACAGCTCCTCGGCTCGTTTTCTGCGCCGCTTGAACGTGCGAGAGAGAGACCCATTCCGCCGGCCGCACTCGGCCCAGCGGCACTTGCCGACCGAAAAGACAGACAGACAGCAATGCAAATCCGAGTCTGGCAGCAGCACAGCAGCAGTCGACATCGGCGCTGGACCCTTGACGGGCGGGATCTCTTGGTATTTTGTGGGGAAAGGCTGGATAGCCCAGCAGTTTGCGATCGCAGACTTGGATCGGCCGGCCGATCTCTCTCTCCGTTTGACGTCAGGTCGAAAGCACCACGCACGTCATGTGCGCGGCCTGTCTCTGCATTATTTCGACGCAGACTTCAACGTCACCACTCGAGCGGTGATGTCCTCGTGACGAGACATCTTGAGACTTGTATGCTTGCGGATCGCACTTTAGTAGCGGATCGCCCGCGCATACAAACTGCAAGTCGTCGCGTCCATCGAGGACGATCAATTCATCGGATGGGCGCCTTCGATCGCCAAACCGGTTGCGTCGCTGGAAGCTGACAGCCAGCCACGCACTCGAGCACCAGCGATCTGGATGATGTGGTCGCGGGATTTGTCTGAGCACGAATGGACCAATCTGTCTGACAATCTCCGTCTCGGTGCCTGTCCGTCCATGCACGCACGCCGTCGCAGTCACGTTCGGTCCCACGTCTCGTGGGTCCACTTTGACCTTGAGCGAAGAGAGATGTGATGGCGATCCCACCCACTTCGAGGGAACACCACAGGTGCCAGGCTTGGTCATAGTCAGTCCACCGATGTGCCCGAAACACCGCCTCCTTAAATCCGTATCCACAGATACCAGCTGGGCAAACGGTCACTCTTTCGCTGCATGTTAGCCCTCACAATCCAGTATCCCGTCCAAGTAGATCCGCTCCGCTTTCGCACAAACCTCACACGTTTTGGTGTGAAAATTTGGGCCGCGCGTCTCCGAGCGAGCGAGCGACCGAGCGCTCAGCAAGCAAGCAGGCAACATGGCCACTCCCTCGCTCGTCTGGTTTCTTTTTCTCTCGTTCTCTCGCGAGACCGACCGCCGCAAGTGATGCTGGATCTGCCTCCTCCTGTCCCTATGTACCGCCACCCTCTCTCTCTCTCTCTCTCTCTCATTCCGGAATCTGCGCGAAAGACCACACGCGAGCAGCTCAAAACACAAACAATGCCAGCGCGAATGCATCAAACCGAGACCATCTTCATCATGGAGCCCAAGTTCTTCCGGCAGGACGAGAGCTGGAGCCGAGGCGCGTTCGACCTGTGCAGCACGGCCTCGCGCCCCGTTATCGAGCTCCCGATGCTCAAAGTGGACCCGAGCCAGAGTCTCCACCAACAGAAGCAGCGCATGAGTCTCGACTTCATCATCAACACCGACAGCTGCGAGACGCCATCGTACCAGCCCACTACGGAATGGCCGCGAACCCAGCTGTCGTCGCCATCCTGTGGTGTCGGCGGTGACGGTGCGCTTCTCAGCGATCTCTGCGCCAAGAAGAACTGCTACCACCACGTGAGCGGCCTCTTTGGCGACTTCTGCGAGTTCCACAAGCCCAGCCGGCTTTGCAAGGTGCCCGAGTGCCGCAAGTGCGCCAAGACCGGCGGCTACTGCATCTCCCACGGCGGCGGCCGCCGCTGCTTCGTGGACAAGTGCATCAAGAGCGCGAAGGAGGGCGGCTTCTGCATCGCGCACGGCGGCGGCAAGCGCTGCACCGAGAACGGCTGCACCAAGTCGGCGCTGGCTGGCGGCCACTGCTCCGCGCACGGCGGCGGCAAGCGCTGCAACGCCAGCTACTGCTCCAAGACGGCGCTCAAGGGCGGGCTGTGCATCGCGCACGGCGGCGGCCGACGGTGCGAGGTGGACGGCTGCACGAAGAGCGCCGTCGGCGGCCAGCTGTGCGTTTCCCACGGCGGCGGGCGACGCTGCAGAGAAGACGGCTGCGACAAGGGTGCGGTTCGTCACGGCGTCTGCATCCGCCACGGCGCGCGGCGCCTGTGAAAGAAGACGCGGCCTCCCTACACACCCAACGTGATGTCTATTTAATCAAGATGAACTTATTCAAAGCTGCTCTGTCTTTCGTCGTTGCTCTTTGCGATCGATCTTCGAGCTGTGCAGGCTTTGACGGTGTCAAGATGGACCAACAGTATTTCGATTTGGTCACATTCGTGCGCGGGAGCAGATCGTCTCGGGATCTGAGATCCCACGCGTGCGTGCGGCAGTCCCAGGCTGCGACTCGCAGTCATCAAGAATCGTACCGTTGAAAACGAGCGCCGCCGCATCCACGCAAAGCGAGCTTTCGCTTCCGCAGCAATGCAGACGGAGACACTCGTGCGTGAGAGCGAGGCGGGAGAATCCGCTGCAGTGGTCAGAATGCTCGGGCACTGTGCCGGGGAAACCCAATAAGGTTGACCAGCGTCTCTTATAGACGACCTGACTTGCGCAATTGAGCACCGCCTCTTACAACGAGAACTTGCAAATCGTTTTGGGTTTGGGAACCGGTATCTGTTCAACTGAGCTCCATTTACCGCCATTCCTGGTTTGGAAGCCATCATTCCTTCCCATCGTTTCGCAGCCCTTCCAAAGCTAATATACACCACGAAGAGCCAGACTCACCTCGCTTTGTCAGGCTTAACATCAGCTCAAAACCTATACCCTCTGCTTATCGGATTTGTTTGCAAAATCAATCCGGAAAGAGGTGAGTATTCTCGTTTTGAGAGGGTTTGCGAAGAAAGCGACAGCAAGAAGGACCGACAGGAGTCGGGAGCGAAGAACGCGCGCCAGAGTGTCGCGTCGTCATCGCCTGCGAACGCCCGGGGCCTCGCTCGCCGTGCCGCACCTCCTTTCCGCTCCTCCCATGAGCGCAGAGCTGCATTTCCCAAGCGGCAGCCGCACCACCAGCAGCAGCAGCGCTCTCGCGTCCACGAGCGGCAACCCGCAAAGCGGTAGGGGTCTGCGTTTACTTTGTCAAACCAGGCAGGCGTCTCCCAAGCCGTCACCGCTATGCATCGAGCTCTTTTCTCGTCTAGGTTCTCACGAATATGCGTCGCTTGCTTGCTGCTGTAGACATCGCGTTCCTGCGGCGCACGTTCGCGAACCCGCAGGGTCTGCCGCCAAAGTGCGCGCAAGTGGTGCAAGATTTCTTCTACAAGGTACGGCATATGCTCGGCCGCGGTCGGTTTTTCGAATCTTGCGGCGCCTTCACTTACAGCATGGCAACTTCTCGCCCCTCTCTCTCTCTCTTCCCTGTCTGCAGATTGATCAGCTCCGCCGTCCGAGTGGCAACGCGCGCTCTGGCTTCGAGCGCGAGTACCTGGAGATTTGCTGGAGCATTGACAACGCGCCGTGGTACGAGGCTGCGATCACACCGCAGACGAAGCTGACGAAAGCCAAGAACCGGTACCGAGATGTGCTGCCGTACGAGCGAACCCGCGTGCATCTGCTGAACCCGGACGACAGCCCCGCGGGCGACTACATCAACGCCAACTTTGTGGACGACCACTACATCGCGTGCTGCGCGCCGATCCCGAGCGCGATCTGCGACTTCTGGCACATGGTGTGGGAGTGCGACGTGCATGTGGTCCTCATGCTCACAAACTTTGTGGAGCGAGAGCGACTGAAGGCCGACTTGTACTGGGACAAGCAGGGCCACGCCGTGGACTTCAAGGGCGTGCACGTGCAGCTGATCGGAGAAGAAGACCACCCAGCTTCGCACGGGTTTGTCGTCCGGATGTTTAAAGTGTGGAGCGTGGGCAGCGATGGCGTGGAGTCTCCAAGTCGGATCATTCAGCAGCTGCAGCTTACGATTTGGCCGGATCACGGCGTGCTCCAGGACTTCCGAGTCATCGCGCCTATGCTGGAAATGGTGAACACGTATCGCGAGGAAGCGTCCGAGCAGCACGGCGTGAGCGCGCGCGTGGTGGTGCATTGCAGCGCAGGCATTGGGCGCTCCGGCACCTTCATCGCGATTGATATCATGCTTCGCGACATCCAACGAGCGATGGCGTCCACCAGTGGAAACATGGAAGACAAGCTGCTTGAAGCGCTGGACGTCCAGCAAGTGGTGCACCGCATTCGATCTCAGCGTCCAGGGATGGTCCAGACACCGGTAGGTCCTTGTAGTTGGGATTTCGATTGTGGATACGTTTCTCATTTGCTGATGACTGTCTTCGTGTATGTGTGCGTGTTTCTTTCTTCACAGGAGCAGTACGAGATGATCTACCGGTATTTAGCAGCAGTCCTCAGCAACCACTCGTCGTGGTGACTGTGCTGGCAGGCTGCGTAGCTGACATTGTAACGCGTCGCGAAAATGCCAGCGGGCTCTGCGACGAGTGTTTGTGAGTCGTGTTGCTGCTGAACTCTCGTCCACTGTTAGGCCAAGGCGAATCTTAGCTTCTTTGACAGTCAAGATGCCTTTTTTCCCATCCGCGTCACCGGGAGCATCTGTGAGTCGACTGAGCTGAAACGTCGTCCTATGCATCTGCACATGCAACCGGAGCTGTATGAGTGAGGTGCACAAGAGTCAATTGACACAGTCGGACACGGCGTTGCTGCTGAATATGCGTAGTGTAAGCGAGTCTTCGACTACCGTACTTCGATAGCGCAGCCAAGTCGCTCGAGTGATTTGATGGCGTCGCCTGCGCCACCCCCCGTTCGACTCTCTCTCATCGGCAGTTCACGACAGCTTTCTCGCAAAAGGAGAGCAGGATGTTAGCGACATCTTCACTTTGACAGTGTAATTTCTTCAAACACATCCACTGGAGCAGTTTTGCTTCTCCGTTGGGTCTGAAGTGCGCGCTGCTCTACCTGCAGTGCTCACTTGCGTCACCAGAGGAAGCCTCAAGAGAACAATGCCAACAGCACTGGAAAGAAAAGAAAATCACACATGGCAAATGTATTGATGAATGGCTCGCTTAGTTCCCCTGGAACGTCTGCTTCTCGAACAGATGCAGCGTCAGGGTCGCGAGGAACGCCGGGAACGAGCGGCACGTGGTCAGGTACGCGAACACGCGCTGGTTGATCTGCGCGCAGAAGTCCGTCTCGAGCAGCTCCAGCGCGCCGTTGGCCTCCATGCGCACCAGCAGCTCGTCGTCTTCGTGGTCGGCGTACACCGAGCGCAGACGCAGGAGCTCCATGCCGTTGCTCTTCTTCAGGTCAACCTTGAAGCCGGTGAGAAGGTGCACCGCCTCGCGGTACTGCTGAATCTGCTCGCGGAACACCTCCTTCAGCCGCTTGTTCAGCAGCTTTTGCCCTTCGACCGTCTCGTACGACGTCGTGGTGGTGAACGCGCTCTCCGACGCCACAGGAGTCATCTACACACACGCAAGAGCAGAATGAGACTCGGCAGAAAAAGTACACGCGTCAATTTGCAACCCACCTCCACGTCGGACACGCTTCCACTCAGCTTCTCGAGCTTCGCCCGCAGCAACTCGTTGTCCTGTCGCAGTTTCTCCATCTCGCTGGTCTTGTTCTTGTTCTCGAGCATCTCGCGCGTCGGGTTTACTGAGAGATGCACGATCTTGGTGGTTTCCACATTGAACTCGCCCTTTCCCAGCCGCTTCTCAAAAACCGCGAGCTCCATCTCAACCTTCTCGAGATGCTTCGTCAGGTTGCTGTTCTGGTGCTTGGCGTCCGCCAGCTCCTTCTCCAGGCGCTCGACGCGAGTTTCGTACGTCTTGACCACCGCTGGGGTCGACATGGTTTGCTGCGACGTCTCCACCTGCTTGATCAACGCATCCGCTTGTTTGAGCGACGAGTCCAACAACTTGATGCGTTCTGATGCTGACAGCTCCGCTGTGCTCGCCTCATCTGGGCTAGTCTCGTAGGTTTGGAGGATCGCCACGAGCTCCTCGTTGACTCGCTGCAAGTGGCCAAGGACGTTGCTGCCGTCCGCCATTCTCTGCTGGAGCTCCGCAGCTTGCACCTCCAGCTTCGCCGAGAGGTTCCCGGAGCTGATGAGGTCACTCTGCAGTTTGTCGACTTGCTTCTCAAAACGTCGCAGCTGAATGTCAGCGTTGCTCTTTTGCTCGAAAAGCATCTCGAACGCGTTTTGACGCGCTTTGTAAAGCTGGATGACGGTCGCAACAGGCTGGTTGACGAACTGCTCAAGCGAGACGCCACCTGTGCGATGCATAAGAGAAAGTGAGTCTGCTGTATACGTTTCTCTGAGATGGCTGAAGCCGCAGCAACGTACTCTGCGGGTCGCTCACGATCGGCTCAAAGTATTCTCGAAACTGCTTGTGGGACTCCTCCAGCACCATGTAGCTCTCCTGCAGCATATCGCAGTCAGATGTTAACGTCTGCTAGCAGCACGGCAAGCGACAGCACAGTGACTTACGATCCGCTTCTGAGCCTGCGCATTCTTCTCCTCACTGGCCTGCAGCTTCCGCTGCACCTGGTACACCTTCTCTTCAAGGACAGACGCGTGCTTGGACGACTCGATCAGGTCGACAAGCTGCGAAGTTGATCAAAGCGTACTGTGAGTACGACTGCGTTTCAAAAGAGGCGCATGAAACCCTAGAATACGATACCTCTGCTTTCAGCTTGCGCTCGGCTGACTCCAGATCCTCGATCTTTTCGTTCAAAGCGCGAATGCCGCGTGCGCTCTCCACCGTTTCCATCGCGCCCGCCAAGCTCGTGTTCGCGCTCTGCACCTCAAAGTCCTTCTCCCTGAGCTGCAATTCCAACAAGCGCAGTTTTGATTCAAGCAGCGGGTCGTGCTGCTCGGTATCAGCATCGCCCGTCAGTACAGAGCATCGCTTGGGCATTCAGAAGTGGTCGGATGATCGTACCTTTGTCTTGGTCGCGTTGGCGGCCGTCACCGCGACCTCCAGCTGATCCTCCAGCAGTTGGATCTGATGCCACGTATACACACACGTTACAATTGACACCATGGCTATGCTGCCAGCCACATCCACGAACGCACCTTCAGCTTGGACTGGCGCGTGACCGTTCGGAGCTGGCTCGCGCTCTCCAGCGCCTTCTCCTTCCACTCGTTGAGGCTGCTCTCGACGAATTGCAGCTTCGAGTCGAGTTCCACAATCTTCTTCTGCATCTTGAGCTTCTCGCTCGAGTACTCGTTCGTCACGGCCTTGAGCTCGCTCCTCGTCTCCTCCTCCTCGGCGACCGCGTACTTGAGCTGGCGGCGGAGCTGATCCAGCTGCATGTCGCGCTCCTTCAGCTCTATCTGGTGGAGCTCCGAGTTGCGCTCGATCTGGATCTGCAGCGTCTCCACCTCCTTTTGCAGCTGAACGCTCTGGTTGCCATCGCAAAATAACTCAGTAAAGTCAGTAGCCGTAGCTGGATCTCAACATGGCACGTGCGACAAGCCACCTTTGACGAGGCGATGCTCTCGATCTGCAGCCGCTGCCGCTTCACGCTCCGGTCGCTCTCACTCTCCATCATCTCCTGCTCTGCTCGACATAATGCGCAACAAGAACAGCGAGGTGAAAGCTTAAACAGCAGCCTCCCAAAAAGAACAACCACGAGCACCAACGCACGCTGCTTGCGCTCTCGCTCCAGCGTCAGCACGCGCTCCTCCAGCTGCTCGACGTATCCGCCGCTCCTGTCCACGCGCACTTTCGCCGCCTCCTCACCCTCTGGCTCGGTCAAGAAACTGTCGCCGCTGAGCTTTGGCTGCGTTTGGCGTTCCTCCTCGTCAGTACGTGTTGCGTCTATTTAGGACACGCGGCAGTCAGAAGAAGTGACGCACCTGGCGCCGCGCGCGAGCCTCCACGAAGAACACCTGCGACGGGTCGCGCGGGATCGGCGAGCAGAGGAAGGCCGCCGCCGCGACGCCCTCCTCGCCTCGCTTGGCGCTGCTGCCGTCCATGGCCGTTTGCTTTTGTTTTTGCTTTTGCTTTTGTTTTTGCTTTTGGTGATTCCTTCGCGCCTTCGTCGCTCCTTTCCCTTGTTAAATTAGAGCAGCTTGACTTGGTTCCCTGAGACATTTGATCGTCGCGGTTGCGTCGGAGGCTTGAGCGAAAAGATAAATTATGTGAGCTATTTGTGAGGGAAAGTCCGTTGGTCAAATCTCAAGGGCCCGAAGCGCAGCAAAGTCATTCGAGCGAGCTCACATCCGTGCCTGATCGAGGGTCGCCCTGCTTTGACCCCAAAAGCGGTCCAGGTTGCCGCCCTGGATCGGCCACCGCTAATGCCGTCGATCTGACTTGGTTTTTGAAGGGGACGGTAACCGCTTTGGTTTATGGTGTATGGTGTATGGTGTATGGTGTATGGTGTATGGTTTAGGGTGTAGGGTGTAGGGTTTAG